>JAQIHN010000200.1:52500-120492 GCA_027917425.1 Gastrophryne carolinensis | reverse complement strand
TATGGTTAGTGTCTGATCTCCTCTCCACGCCCCCTCCAATCTCTATGGTTAGTGTCTGATCTCCCTCTCCACGCCCCCCTCCAATCTCTATGGTTAGTGTCTGATCTCCCCTCTCCACGCCCCCCCCAATCTCTATGGTTAGTGTCTGACCCCCCTCTCCACGCCCCCCCCAATCTCTATGGTTAGTGTCTGATCTCCCCTCTCCACGCCCCCCCCCCCCAATCTCTATGGTTAGTGTCTGATCTCCCCTCTCCACGCCCCCCCCCAATCTCTATGGTTAGTGTCTGATCTCCCTCTCCACGCCCCCCCCCCAATCTCTATGGTTAGTGTCTGATCCCCCTCTCCACGCCCCCCCCCCAATCTCTA
Source organism: Gastrophryne carolinensis (assembly GCA_027917425.1). NCBI lineage: Eukaryota > Metazoa > Chordata > Amphibia > Anura > Microhylidae > Gastrophryne > Gastrophryne carolinensis. The sequence continues at coordinate 120,126 of JAQIHN010000200.1, read as the reverse complement.
TGGTTAGTGTCTGATCCCCCTCTCCACGCCCCCTCCAGTCTCTATGGTTAGTGTCTGATCCCCCTCTCCACGCCCCCTCCAATCTCTATGGTTAGTTTCTGATCTCCCTCTCCACGCCCCCCCCCCCCAATCTCTATGGTTAGTGTCTGATCCCCCTCTCCACGCCCCCCCAATCTCTATGGTTAGTGTCTGATCTCCCTCTCCACGCCCCCTCCAATCTCTATGGTTAGCGTCTGATCTCCCTCTCCACGCCCCCCCCCCCCCAATCTCTATGGTTAGTGTCTGATCTCCCTCTCCATGCCCCCCCAATCTCTATGGTTAGTGTCTGACCCCCCCTCTCCACACCCCCCCAATCTCTATGGTTAGTGTCTGATCTCCCTCTCCACGCCCCCTCCAATCTCTATGGTTCGTGTCTGATCCCCCTCTCCATGCCCCCCCCCCCCAATCTCTATGGTTAGTGTCTGATCTCCCTCTCCACGCCCCCCCCCCCCCAATCTCTATGGTTAGTGTCTGATCTCCCTCTCCACGCCCCCTCCAATCTCTATGGTTAGCGTCTGATCTCCCTCTCCACGCCCCCCCCCCCCCAATCTCTATGGTTAGTGTCTGATCTCCCTCTCCATACCCCCCCAATCTCTATGGTTAGTGTCTGACCCCCCTCTCCACACCCCCCCGATCTCTATGGTTAGTGTCTGATCTCCCTCTCCACGCCCCCCTCCAATCTCTATGGTTAGTGTCTGATCCCCCTCTCCATGCCCCCCCCCCCCAATCTCTATGGTTAGTGTCTGATCTCCCTCTCCATGCCCCCCCAATCTCTATGGTTAGTGTCTGACCCCCCTCTCCACACCCCCCCGATCTCTATGGTTAGTGTCTGATCTCCCTCTCCACGCCCCCTCCAATCTCTATGGTTAGTGTCTGATCCCCCTCTCCATGTCCCCCCCCCCCCCCAATCTCTATGGTTAGTGTCTGATCCCCCTCTCCATGTCCCCCCCCCAATCTCTATGGTTAGTGGCTGATCCTCCTCTCCATTCCCCCCCCCCCCCAATCTCTATGGTTAGTGTCTGATCCCCCCTCTCCACTCCCCCTCCAATCTCTATGGTTAGTGTCCTGACCCCCCTCTCCATGTGCCCCCCCCCAATCTCTATGGTTAGTGTCTGATCCCCCTCTCCATGTCCCCCCCCCAATCTCTATGGTTAGTGTCTGATCCCCCTCTCCACACCCTCCCCCCCAATCTCTTTGGTTAGTGTCCGATATCCCCTAATCTAACCCCTATTTCCTGTGATTAGAGTCCCGTCTCCATAACGCTCCCCCGTTTGCTCTCTTAATGTATGATCTCCTTTGCCCCTCCCCCTTTCTTCTGATTGGCCGAGCTGGAGTCTAACCCTCCCTATGTGTGTCTCAGGTCGCTGTGGAAGCTGGATCTCTGTCTGATCGTCCTCCCGCAGATTGAACGACTGCTGCAGAGCAAATACGAGAGGTGAGTGGCGCGCGCGTGTGTGCGGGGGTGTGGCTGTGACTGAGATGACCACAATATTTTTGGTGTGCCACACACCCTGCTTCACCTTTTAATATTCTTCACGATTGGGTTACTCACCGCCAGGTGACGCTGTGCAGAGAGGAAGTCTTGTAACGAGCCCCCTTCCGGCCTATATATACCTGGTACCTCCCATTTATCACCAGTGTTTTTCTCTCTGCATGACGACAAGACAGAAGATTGAAGTCTCCTGCTTACTGTCCCGAGGGTCCCCTTAGCCCCTTACTCTCCCGTTACGGTCCCTTCTCCCTTCACTATGGGGGGGGGGGTTAGAGGGATGTGTATTGCATGTGTGTTTCACTGTGTGTTTTTATTGCATTTGTGTTTTTACTTATGTACACTTGTCAGACTGCACCGCAAGAGTGCACTTGGCCTGACTAATCCTCCTCATAGAGCTATCCTTGGGCAGGTCTTTTAAGCAGCTGCTGGCCGGCATGGCCAGAATTTGGGTCAGCTTTAAAGGGCGGCCGGGGCGGGCTGCGCTGTGGCAGGCTGGCTTATAGCTGCCTGCGCCTTTGTGGTTACAGCCCCCCTCCCACCTGGTCGCCTCTCTGAATGGCCGCCGTTTGGCGGCCCGCGTTATCAGCGTGGTCTGCGCTGCTAGTTCCCCCCTCCCCCTTCCTTTGCTGAGGTTCCCTCTTGTTTTGCGGCCGCCGTCTGGCGGGCCGCACTGTTCGGGCTTGTAGGGGGCGGGGCTCGGTGACGTTGGAACGGGGGCGTGGTAGCGGCGGCGGCGGCGTCATGCGGCCGGCCCCAGCCGCACTTCCTTCCTGTCTTAAGGAAGACACGTGTGGGGCTCGCTGCCGCATATGCCTCTGTTTGTTTTTGCTGCCACCACCGCTTTGTTACTTGCTACTGCCGCCTCCTATTGCTGCTGCTGCGTTTTTCGTTTCAAGCTGATGCTGCTGCATTTCTGATCATTGCTCAGGTAAGCGGCCTCACCTTGTGTGGGGCCGTCTAGTTTTTGTTAAAAGTTATAATAATAATATTATAAGAAAAAAGGGGGAAAATATTTAAGAGGATGTTTTTTATTATATGGATTAAGAAAAGGAGGAGTTATAGAGGGCAAAGTTTTTCCTTTGCTTATTTAAAAGCACCTTGGTGCTGTGCATAAGTATTGTTGCATGTTGCCACATGTTGTCTGGGGGTCTTACTGTTGGTTTTCTTCCCCTACAGATCCTGGGAATCCCTCAATAAAGCGGCCTCCCGGTTCTATATTACCTGGCTAGTCCTTCTTTTCTAAAATTGGGACATATTTATATATATATATTTATATATATATACATATATATATTAAAAAAAAAAAAAAAATAAATATATATATATATATATATATATATATATATATATGCAAAGATTATTAAGGGGATCTTTATTATAAATTAAAACCTCCCTTCCGGGACATTTACAAAAAGGGGGCATCCCGGGTGGCTTATGCCTTAAACCCAAAATTTTGTGAATACCATAAATCACCATATGGAGGCTTCCGATATTACCGGAAATGGTTCTTCTGGGCCATCTAGGGTGTGCGCAGGATGTGGGACTCCGCTCCCAGCTGATGATGTTTTTGTATGCATTCCTTGTGCAAAGCAGAGTATTGCGCGTCAGTCCGTTGCTCCGGCTGCTGACCCGTCCCAACTTCCATCATCCCCTACCCCTCCCTCCCTGTTCCGGACCCCGCGTGACACTGTCAAGAGTGGGGATTCGCAATCCGAGGTGGCGGCACGGTTGGCCAACCTCGAGAAAATAGTTTCCGTTAAAGCAGGGTCAAAAGCCACTGCGAAACGAAAGCACCTGACTCCGATACCTCCGGCTTCACAGGATGAGGTATGTGAGCCTGTGGAATGGTCTGATTGCTCCCTGGACGAGGAGGGAGAATTCCTGCTGGAGTCAGATGAGCCTGCAGATCAGCTTGAGGCTGATGTCATTGGCGATTTGTCGGCGGGGGTTTCCCTTTACACCCCCTCCATTCTGGCTCAAATGTTTGAAATTTTGAATTTAGATCGCCTGAGGCTGTCACCCTGCCAAAGGGTCAGTTGTTTAATGTGCGTTGAGCCGCGTTGGGTTTTTCCCAGACAACATCACTTTGAGAGGGTGGTGCTTAAGGAATGGGAACATCCCACGCGGGTTAACTGGAATCCCTTCCAGTTGGGAAAAGCGTTATCCTTTTCCGCCAGAATTGGTGAAGCTTTGGTCCGTCCCTCCTGACGTCGATACTCCTGTTCTAGGGCTCTCCAGCACGGCTATGGTACAGTCTGCTGAGACCACTGGCCCTAAGGATGGGGAGGATCGTCGGATTGACCAATACGCTCGCCATGGTTTTATTTATGCTGGGTCAACGATGCGCCTGGTGTGTGCTTCGGCGCTTCTTCTATTGGCGGTTAGATCTGTAATTCAGGATCTGTGTGTGGATCTCGATCCCACTTGTAAAGAGTTTACTGCTCTCAGGCAGTGTGAGTCTTTTGTTTCCTATGTTCTGTCCGCTCAGGACGATGCGCTGGCTATGAGTAGCAAGACAGCGGCAATGCTGGTGGCTATTCGTCGGTCAGTGTGGCTGCGCCAGTGGTCGGCGGACTCAGCTTCTAAAAAGGTGCTCACAGCTCTCCCCTTTTTGGGCTTGCAACTGTTTGGTGAAAAAATTGATTGTCGCAAAAGGTGGTAAAATGCCGCAACGCAAGAGGCCTTGTCGTTCCTTTAGGGGGGCAAGTTCTGGTAGGCCTTCATTTAGGGGATTCAGAGCGGGTAGGGGGGCTTCCTTTCCCGCTACCAGAGGTGCAGGTTGGACTCGGGGGAGGGGCCGTGGCCGTCCCGCTCAGTCCTGGGGCACCAAGCCTGCCGGTAAGCCCGCTCAGCAATGAGGGGCTGCCCTCACCCGTGCGGGTGGGGGGACGATTGCGACACTTCTCCCAGGTTTGGGACCAGGAGATTCCGGACAGATGGATCCGGGAGGTAGTGTCGTCCGGTTACAAGCTGGAATTCGACTCTCGCCCTCCTTCACGGTTCTTTCGGTCTCGGGTGCCCATCGATCCTTTGGCCGCACAGGGGCTCCTGGCGTCGGTAAAGAATCTGTTAGAGATGGCGGTCATCCGGCCGGTACCGCGCTTAGAGATGGGCCTCGGTTTCTACTCCAATCTTTTCGCAGTCCCCAAAAAGGACGGGTCGGTTCGTCCCGTCCTGGACCTAAAATTACTCAACAGGTTCATCCGTTTTCGGAAGTTACGCATGGAAACCTTGCGTACGGCCGTCGGTTCCCTTCGGCAGGGGGACTTCATGACGTCCATAGACATCAAGGATGCTTATCTTCATGTTCCCATCTGCCACGCTCATCAACGTTTTCTTCGATTCGTGATGGAAAATCAGCACTATCAATTCGTGGCACTTCCGTTTGGCCTTACCTCAGCTCCAAGAGTGTTCACCAAGGTGCTGGCAGGGGTCATGGCCATTTTCAGATCTCGGGGCATTCGTGTCGTACCTTATTTGGACGACCTTCTCATCATGGCTCCGTCGCTCAATCAATCGGAGACAGACACCAGGATGGTGGTCTCCACGCTGGAAAGCTTTGGTTGGGTGATCAACTTCCCCAAGTCCTCCCTCGCTCCGGCCAGGGTGGTGTCCTTTCTGGGGATGCAGTTGGACTCTCTTCAACACAGAGTGAGGGGCAGGTCCTTCCTGACCCCTCTTTGGGAAATTGTCACCACGGACGCCAGTCTTTCGGGATGGGGCGGATTCTGGAAGGAGCTTCAGTTCCAGGGGCAATGGGGACCTCAAGAGGCCCACTTACCCATCATTGTTCTAGAACTGAGAGCCATCCGTCGGGTTCTTGCTCTCCTGACTCAACACGTTCTGGGCCTTCCGGTCCAGGTGCGTTCAGACAATCGAACAGCAGTTGCTTACATAAATCATCAGGGAGGGACTCTCAGTCTGAGTGCTCTCAGAGAGGTGTCCCTGATCCTGACCTGGGCAGAGGCCCATGTTCCTTGTCTCTCTGCGGTATACATTCCAGGAGTGGAGAACCAGGAAGCGGACCGGTTGAGCAGGGGCTCTCCCCGTCTGGGAGAATGGGCTCTCCATCCTCAGGTTTTTCGCTCACTGTGTCTCCGATGGGGGACACCGGAGGTGGACCTGTTTGCCTCTCGTCACAATCACAGGCTCCCGAACTTCGTGTCGCTCTCCCAGGATCCTCTGGCTCTGGCAGTGGACGCCATGTCCCTGAGCTGGGGGGATCTGGGATTTCTATACCTGTTTCCTCCGATACCCATGCTGGGCAGGGTGGTTCGGAAGTTGGCTCTGGAAAGGGTGTCCGCAGTTCTCGTGGCCCCAAGGTGGCCAAGGCGAGTATGGTTCACAGACATCGTTCGGCTGGCAGTGGACCAGTTCATTCTGCCTCTTCGGCCCAATCTGCTCACTCAGGGTCGGTTGTGTTACCCCAATTTACCAGCGCTGGGTTTGACGGCCTGGCTGCTGAAACCTCCATCTTGAAGGAGGAGGGTCTTTCTGACTCAGTTGTCAAGACTCTGATCAGTGCCCGGAAGAGGTCTTCTTCTATCATCTACTATAGGACTTGGAAAGCCTATATCGCTTGGTGCGAGATTAGATCTTTTCCTTGTAGGGTTTTCTCGGTCTCCAGGATTCTGGAGTTTTTACAATCTGGGCTGGACTCTGGTCTTCAGCTAAGTACTTTGAAAGGGCAAGTTTCTGCCTTATCTATCCTTTTTCAGAAGCGTTTTGCGCTTCATTGTTTAGTTAAAACCTTTTTCCAGGGGGTTACGCAAGTGCGGCCTCCCAGGAAACCATTACTCCCGGTTTGGGATTTGAATTTGGTTCTTTCTGCTCTGCAGGCTCCTCCTTTTGAGCCTCTGCAAGATATTGCTTTGTCTACCCTGACTCAGAAGATTGTCTTCTTGGTAGCTATAACTTCGGTCCGGCGTGTCTCAGAGTTGGCGGCCTTGTCTATCCAGGCGCCCTACTTTGAGAGGCATCAGGATAAAGTGGTCTTTCGGTTCAAACCAGACTTTCTTCCTAAGGTTGTTTCTGCTTTTCATTTGAATCAGGATATTGTTCTTCCCTCCTTGTGCCCTAATCCTAAGAATGACAAAGAGAGGGTTTTGCATTGTTTGGATGTAGTACGCTGTGTTAAGTACTACTTGATTATCACGTCTCCTTTTCGTAAAACTGATGCCTTTTTTGTTATGCACTGTGGGCCTAAGAAGGGTTTGGCACCAGCCAAATCTGCCATTAGCAAATGGATACGTCAGGCCGTTACTGCGGCCTATGCTGCTAAGGGGAAAGTTCCCCCTTTTCGTATCACTGCTCATTCTACTCGCGCCATTGGAGCGTCTTGGGCTTTTCAGCACCAAGCTTCTGTTGAACAAGTTTGTAAGGCCGCCACTTGGTCTTCTGTTCATACTTTTTACAAAGTTGATGTGCGAGCCTCAGCAGATGCTGTTTTTGGCCGCAAAGTTCCGCAGACTGCAGTCATTTAAGTTATGCTTCACCTGGCCTTGAGATGCCCATCCCTTGTGGACACTGCTTTTGGATGTCCCAATCGTGAAGAATATTAAAGGTGAAGCGGGGTGTGTGGCACACCAAGAATAATACCATTTTGTGAGTACTCACCTGAAAAATGGATATTGTTGGTGTGCCACACACCCCGCTTCACCTTTAATTCTTCACGATTGGGTTACTCACCGCCAGGTGACGCTGTGCAGAGAGGAAGTCTTGTAACGAGCCCCCTTCTGGCCTATATATACCTGGTACCTCCCATTTATCACCAGTGTATTAAAAAGCAGAAAGACAAGGTACCAGTAAATTAACGGTAACCTCAAAATAAATCAATATAAATAAAAGCTTCACCATATAAAGGATTCGGAATACCGAAAAGGGTGGGAGTGAAGCGGGGTGTGTGGCACACCAACAATATCCATTTTTCAGGTGAGTACTCACAAAATGGTATTATTTCCACGTTGTCTTTCCAGTTATGTGCAAACGGGCTGCATTTCCCTGAAGCTGGTGCTGCAGAGGTTCCTCCCCCTGATCACGGACACGCTGGCGGCTCCGCCCTCGGTGGGCGTGGACATCTCCCGGGAGGAGAGGTGAGCTTTGTTGACCGGGGAATGGAGACGGTGGAGGAGGCTTCCCAGTCCTATGGGGCGGCTGCTCGTCCAATCAGCATGCTCGGAGCCGCTGCTGTCACGCCATCTAAGACGGCATCTAAGACCAGAGCTGATGGCCACCCCCCCACCCCTGCTTCCCTCCCCACCCCCGTTTCCCTCTAACAGGGCGTGCCCGCACCCCACGTTTCCCTCTAACAGGGCGTGCCCGCACCCCCTGTTTCCCTCTAACGGGGCGTGCCCGCACCCCCGCCTCCCTCTAACGGGGCGTGCCTGCACCCCCTGCTTCCCTCTAACGGGACGTGCCCGCACCCCCCCGCTTCCCTCTAACGGGGCGTGCCCGCACCCCCCCGCTACCCTCTAACAGGGCGTGCCCACACACCCCCGCTACCCTCTAACGGGGCGTGCCTGCACCCCCTGCTTCCCTCTAACGGGGCGTGCCTGCACCCCCCTGCTTCCCTCTAACGGGGCGTGTCTGCACCCCCCCGCTTCCCTCTAACGGGGCGTGTCTGCACCCCCCCGCTTCCCTCTAACGGGGCGTGTCTGCACCCCCCCACTTCCCTCTAACGGGGCGTGCCCGCACCCCCCCGCTACCCTCTAACGGGGCGTGCGCCTGTGCCAGCCATTCACAAATACCCTGCTAGAGGGATAGTGGGGATGCCGTTGGACCGGGAAGCAAGGTAAGTGTATGGGGCAACCTGGGGGGTGTCACACAGGGGGGCATCCCGATTTTGGATGTCCGGGGTTGAGGGACCATTTGGCTTGTGGGTTTTGGTCTGCTTTAAAGTGCACCAAAACCCGGGATTTTGACTATCTTGGGTTTTGTTCCTTTCCCCCCGGGGCACCCCGATTGTTCTGGGTTTTGGTCCACTTTAAAGCGGACGATAACCCCGGCCCATCAGCCCTGGAATCTAAAACTGCTAGCCCTGGACATTCTGTGCTGTGTGGAACCCCCAGGGTCGGCAGTAACCTCACCTTTACCAGCGGCTCCTGCGATCACCGGCTGCAGCATCCCCTGCGTGCACAATCTGATTGGCTGGCTGCCGGGGCGCCTGTACAGAAAGCTGGGGGTGTGGCCAGCCAGCTCATCATACAGCTCAGCCAATCAGCGATCTTAAAATGCTGCTGGGCGTGGCTTCATTGGTGGTCACCTCCGAAGCAGCAGCATCGCATGGCAGGGGGGCAGCCCTGATTGGCTGGGAGTGTGCCACTGCTACGGGGATGCGGCCGCTAGCGAACACAGCTCTGTGGGAGCCACAGGTAAAGGTGAGTTTAATGGCATCCCCGGGGGTTTCACACAGTGGGATATCCCGAGTCAGGATGCCCCGGGGGCAGGTTAGTGGTGATCCTGGAATCTTTGTGGGAGCCGCGGGTATAGGTGAGTTTACTGGCATCCCCGGGGTTTACACACAGTGGGATATCCCGCGTTAGGATGCCCCGGGGGCAGGTAAGTGGTGGTCCTGGAATCTTTGTGGGAGCCATGGGTATAGGTGAGTTTGCCGCCAACCCCGGGGGTTTCACACAGTGGGATATCCCTGGGGCAGGTTAGTGGTGACCCTGGAATCTTTTAGATTCCAGGGCTGGGTTTTGTTCCGCTTTAACTACAGGGAGGACCCCTCAGAGATGAAGATACAATGAGGGTGGAGGGAGGGGAGTAACCCATAGTAACGCCATTATGGAGGCCGCTGCATCAGGCGGGGCATTTACCCAACCACCAGATATGCACCTGCCCCGCCCCCCCACCAAATGCCCCATCACCTGACTGCCTCTCCCCGCCCCCCCACCAAATGCCCCGTCACCTGACTGCCTCTCCCCTCCCCACAGGTTAAACAAGTGCAAGATGTGCTACAAGCAGCTGCGCAGCCTCTCGCCATTGGTGAAGAGCCGGGCGTCCCAGATGGGCAGGTACGGGAGCGCGTTCCGAGAGCTGCACCTGCTGATGGCGGCCCTGGAGTGACCGGCCCTGGAATCGGCGGGAAAGTCTTATTTATTAGCTGCACTTGGTGCGGGGTGGCGACATAGCGCGGGGCTGGGACTTATCCAGCGGGATGGACAGGCTGATCGGACTTTTTCCCACAATGCATCAGCTTCTGGAGATCTCAGCCAATGGATGGACTGCGGGAAGGGCAGGCTGCTGATGGGACTTTTTCCCACAATGCATCAGCCTCTGGAGATCTCAGCCAATGGCATCCTCTGCTTCTTTCTGTGACCTGATCTTTTTCTAACTTTAATAAAAAAAAAAAACAGTCATCTTTCACACAGGAATGGCGGCGATGCAGGGGATTGTGGGAGATGGTTTCACACAGGAAGTGTGTGTGTGGCTCCGCCCACTGCCGGTGATGCAGGGGATTGTGGGAGATGGGTTCACACAGGAAGTGTGTGGCTCCGCCCACTGCTGCAGGGGATTGTGGGAGATGGGTTCACACAGGAAGTGTGTGTGTGGCTCCGCCCACTGCCGGTGATGCAGGGGATTGTGGGAGATGGGTTCACACAGGAAGTGTGTGTGTGGCTCCGCCCACTGCCGGTGATGCAGGGGATTGTGGGAGATGGGTTCACACAGGAAGTGTGTGGCTCCGCCCACTGCTGCAGGGGATTGTGGGAGATGGGTTCACACAGGAAGTGTGTGTGTGGCTCCGCCCACTGCCGGTGATGCAGGGGATTGTGGGAGATGGGTTCACACAGGAAGTGTGTGTGTGGCTCCGCCCACCGCCGGTGCTGCAGGGGATTGTGGGAGATGGGTTCACACAGGAAGTGCGTGGCTCCGCCCACTGCCGGTGATGCAGGGGATTGTGGGAGATGGGTTCACACAGGAAGTGTGTGTGTGGCTCCGCCCACTGCCGGCGCTGCAGGGGATTGTGGGAGATGGGTTCACACAGGAAGTGCGTGGCTCCGCCCACTGCTGATGCTGCAGGGGATTGTGGGAGATGGGTTCACACAGGAAGTGCGTGGCTCCGCCCACTGCCGGGGATTGTGGGAGATGGGTAAGAGAAGAAGCGACGCCATGTTTATTATAAAATATTCTGTAATAAATTCTCTATAAATATACAAAAGAAGGAATATACACAGGCAGGCGGTGTCCCGATTGGCTACATTTCGGCGTAAGCTGGTCACTGGTTGGCCGGCCGGCTGCCATCATCCTCAGGGGGGACCGATCCTGTGGCGGACTAAAAAAAAAGAAATAAAGAGCAGTCAGGGGGCGGGGTCTGTTTCTGGCCAATCAATAGCAGGTAAAGAAATAGAGGAGCAGTCAGGGGGCGGGGTCTGTTTATGGCCAATCAATAGCAGGTAAAGAAATAGAGGAGCAGTTAGGGGGCGGGGTCTGTTTCTGGCCAATCAATAGCAGGTAAAGAAATAGAGGAGCAGTCAGGGGGCGGGGTCTGTTTCTGGCCAATCAATAGCAGGTAATTCAAGGCCATCAGAACTCCTGCGAGGGGCTAAAAAAGGAAATAGAGGAAGAGCAGTCAGGGGGCGGGGTCTGTTTCTGGCCAATCATGAGCAGGTAAAGAAATAAATAGAGGAAGAGCAGTCAGGGGGCGGGGTCTGTTTCTGGCCAATCATGAGCAGGTAAAGAAATAAACCGAGGAAGAGCAGTCAGGGGGCGGGTCTGTTTCTGGCCAATCATGGGCAGGTAAAGAAATAGAGGAGCAGCAGTCAGGGGGCGGGGTCTGTTTCTGGCCAATCATGAGCAGGTAAAGAAATAAATAGAGGAAGAGCAGTCAGGGGGCGGGGTCTGTTTATGGCCAATCATGAGCAGGTAAAGAAATAAATAGAGGAAGAGCAGTCAGGGGGCGGGGTCTGTTTATGGCCAATCATGAGCAGGTAAAGAAATAAATAGAGGAAGAGCAGTCAGGGGGCGGGGTCTGTTTGGCCAATCATGGGCAGGTAAAGAAATAGATGAGCAGCAGTCAGGGGGCGGGGTCTGTTTCTGGCCAATCATGGGCAGGTAAAGAAATAGAGGAGGAGCAGTCAGGGGGCGGGGTCTGTTTCTGGCTAATCATGGGCAGGTAATGAAATAGAGGAGCAGCAGTCAGGGGGCGGGGTCTGTTTCTGGCCAATCATGAGCAGGTAAAGAAATAAATAGAGGAAGAGCAGTCAGGGGGCGGGGTCTGTTTATGGCCAATCATGAGCAGGTAAAGAAATAAATAGAGGAAGAGCAGCCAGGGGGCGGGGTCTGTTTGGCCAATCATGGGCAGGTAAAGAAATAGAGGAGCAGCAGTCAGGGGGCGGGGTCTGTTTCTGGCCAATCATGGGCAGGTAATAAAATAGAGGAGCAGTCAGGGGGCGGGGTCTGTTTCTGGCCAATCATGGGCAGGTAAAGAAATAGAGGAGGAGCAGTCAGGGGGCGGGGTCTGTTTCTGGCCAATCATGGGAAGGTAATTCAAGGCCATGGGAAGTCTCCTCCCTCCCAGGAAGCTGCTGACCTGGATTAAACATATGAATGACGGGTGATCCGGCAGCCAGGTAAGTAGTGATGGTGGCCATAGTCCTGGATGTCATTGGGCCGCATTGTGTTATGACACACATGGCGGTAAAGCGGGTGCGGTGTATACTGTCCCTTGTGGAAGTTTCCCTTTAAAGTGGACCAAAACCCAGTGCAAATCCCGGGCCGCTCCCCCCTGATGTGTGACCCCCCCCCGTTCACTTACCTTGCTTCCCGGTCCAACGGCGCACGCTAAGAGCCTCCAGCTTAGACAGCAGTGACGTCAGCGGCTCCGAGCGCTCTGATTGGACGAGCGGCCGCACATGCGCCATTGGACCAGGAAGACGCGAGTCACGCTCAGCAATCTGGGGGGGGGGGGGGTCACACAGATTGGGTGGAAAGGACCTAAACCCAGGATAGTGAGTTTCAGTCCACTATAAAGGGAAAGAGGCGCAGACTCACCCCAAAGACCTCAGAGCAGAGAATGGCAACAGGCCCGAGGCGGCTCTGAGGTCTTTTTCTTGCACTTTCCCTTTAAGGTGAATTCTCCCGTCAAAGTGCAAAAGCTTGTCTCCTAAGAAGCTGGAAGTTTCAGTCCCTGACCTGGCATAGCGCCCGCTGTCTGACGAGGAAAGAGAGAAAGAATGAATATGATGAGAAGAAAATAAGAAATATAAAAGTCAGAAAGGAAGGAAAGAAAGCGAGAAAGAAAAAATAGAAGGAATAAGTAGGAAAGAAAGGGAATAGTAATAAAGAAAAAAGGAAAGACAAAGAAAAGAATGAATTGCATCATGGAATAGGAGGATTAATAAAAATAAAGAAAAATGGAATAAGGACAATAAGGAATGACAGAAATAAAGAAAAGAAGTAATGACAAAGCAAGAAATAAACGAAAGGAATAATAGAAATAAAGAAAAAGAAGGAATAATAAAAATAAAGAAAAGAAGGAATGACGGAAGAATAGAAGGAATAACAGAAATAAAGTAAAGACGTGATGACAAAGCAAGACATACAAGAAAGAAATAATAGAAATAAAGAAAAGAAGGAATGACGGAAGAATAGAAGGAATAACAGAAATAAAGTAAAGACGTGATGACAAAGCAAGACATACAAGAAAGGAATAATAGAAATAAAGGAAAAGAAGGAATAATAGAAATAAAGTAAAGACGTGGTGACAAAGCAAGAAATACACGAAGGGAATAATAGAAATAAAGGAAAAGAAGGAATAATAAAATAGAGAGAAAAAAGACAGAAGAATAGAAGGAATAACAGAAATAAAGTAAAGACGTGATGACAAAGCAAGACATACAAGAAAGAAATAATAGAAATAAAGAAAAGAAGGAATGACGGAAGAATAGAAGGAATAACAGAAATAAAGTAAAGACGTGATGACAAAGCAAGACATACAAGAAAGGAATAATAGAAATAAAGGAAAAGAAGGAATAATAAAAATAAAGAAAAGAAGGAATGACAGAAATAAAGACGTGATGACAAAGCAAGAAATAAAAGAAAGGAATAATAGAAATAAAGAAAAAGAAGGAATAATAGAAATAAGGAAAAGAAGGAATGACAGAAGAATAGAAGGAATAACAGAAATAAAGTAAATACGTGATGACAAAGCAAGAAATAAAAGAAAGAAATAATAGAAATAAAGAAAAGAAGGAATGACGGAAGAATAGAAGGAATAACAGAAATAAAGTAAAGACGTGATGACAAAGCAAGACATACAAGAAAGGAATAATAGAAATAAAGGAAAAGAAGGAATAATAGAAATAAGGAAAAGAAGGAATGACAGAAGAATAGAAGGAATAACAGAAATAAAGTAAAGACGTGATGACAAAGCAAGACATACAAGAAAGGAATAATAGAAATAAAGGAAAAGAAGGAATAATAAAAATAAAGAAAAGAAGGAATGACAGAAATAAAGACGTGATGACAAAGCAAGAAATAAAAGAAAGGAATAATAGAAATAAAGAAAAAGAAGGAATAATAGAAATAAGGAAAAGAAGGAATGACAGAAGAATAGAAGGAATAACAGAAATAAAGTAAAGACGTGATGACAAAGCAAGAAATACAAGAAAGGAATAATAGAAATAAAGAAAAAGAAGGAATAATAGAAATAAAGTAAAGACGTGATGACAAAGCAAGAAATACAAGAAAGGAATAATAGAAATAAAGGAAAAGAAGGAATAATAAAATAGAGAGAAAAAAGACAGAAGAATAGAAGGAATAACAGAAATAAAGTAAAGACGTGATGACAAAGCAAGACATACAAGAAAGGAATAATAGAAATAAAGGAAAAGAAGGAATAATAAAATAAAGAAAAGAAGGAATGACAGAAATAAATTAAAGAAGTAATGACAAAGCAAGAAATAAAAGAAATAAATAGAAATAAAGAAAAAGAAGGTATATCACAAATAAGGAACAGAAATAAAGACAAGAAGGAAAGTAAACGAGAAAGAAGGAATGACAGAATAAAAGGGATGACAAAGGATTGACATAAGGCAGCAGAGAAAGAAAGTAGCGATCTCCGGCATGTCGGGTTCTGCACGCTCCTGCGTCTTGCATGCGAGCTGCCTTGTCAGAGGGAATGGCCTGCTCACCATTGGGTGAAGGTGTCACATGACCACCTTACGAGGTGGGCCCTCCCCAGACACAGTGTCCCCGGCCCCTGTCCTGCTATGCCCAGTGCTGGCGCCGTGTCTCACAGCTTCTCTCACCCACCTGAGCTCGGGGCTTTCCTGCGCGTGGACGTGTTTCGAGCTCCTCGCGGTGTCGGGGTGTCGCTCTGTGAAGAGACAGAAGCAGGTCAGCAAAGCATCATGGCCGCACGCTCCCATCATGCCCAGCGTGTCCTGACAGGCCCAGCTTCCTATTGGCTGAGCTTAGCTTAAGCTCCTAGCGCTTTTTCCAGGGCCGGCTCTATGGAGAATAAAAGCTTCCAGCGCTCAGTTTCCAGGGCCGGGTCTAAGGACAATGAAAGCTCCCAGTGCTCAGTTTCCAGGGCCAGCTCTATGGAGAATGAAAGCTCCCAAGGCTCAGTTTCCAGGGCCGGCTCTATGGAGAATGAAAGCTCCCAGTGTTCAGTTTCCAGGGCCGTGTCTAAGGAGAATGAAAGCTCCTAGCGCTCAGTTGCCAGGGCTGGGTCTAAGGAGAATGAAAGCTCCTATCGCTGTTTCCAGGGCCGGCTCCATGGAGAATGAAAGCTCTCAGCACTCAGCATGCGCCGTTGGACCGGGAAACCGGGTAAGTGTATGGAGCGACCTGGGGGGTTTCACACAGCCTGGCATCCCGATTTCGGATGCCCTGGAAGAGGGAAATACTACATTGTAACACTTCCTGAGACAAGGTAACAATTGCTGAGACAAGGTAACAATTGCTGAGACAAGGTAACAATTGCTGAGACAAGGTGGCAATTGCTGAGACAAGGTAACAGTTGCTGAGACAAGGTAACAATTGCTGAGACAAGGTAACAATTGCTGAGACAAGGTAACAATTGCTGAGACAAGGTAACAGTTGCTGAGACAAGGTAACAATTGCTGAGACAAGGTAACAGTTGCTGAGACAAGGTAACAGTTGCTGAGACAAGGTAACAATTGCTGAGACAAGGTAACAATTGCTGAGACAAGGTAACAATTGCTGAGACAAGGTAACAATTGCTGAGACAAGGTAACAATTGCTGAGACAAGGTAACAATTGCTGAGACAAGGTAACAGTTGCTGAGACAAGGTAACAGTTGCTGAGACAAGGTAACAGTTGCTGAGACAAGGTAACAGTTGCTGAGACAAGGTAACAGTTGCTGAGACAAGGTAACAATTGCTGAGACAAGGTAACAATTGCTGAGACAAGGTAACAATTGCTGAGACAAGGTAACAATTGCTGAGACAAGGTAACAGTTGCTGAGACAAGGTAACAGTTGCTGAGACAAGGTAACAGTTGCTGAGACAAGGTAACAATTGCTGAGACAAGGTAACAGTTGCTGAGACAAGGTAACAGTTGCTGAGACAAGGTAACAATTGCTGAGACAAGGTAGCAATTGCTGAGACAAGGTAACAGTTGCTGAGACAAGGTAACAGTTGCTGAGACAAGGTAACAGTTGCTGAGACAAGGTAACAATTGCTGAGACAATGTAGCAATTGCTGAGACAAGGTAACAATTGCTGAGACAAGGTAACAATTGCTGAGACAAGGTAACAGTTGCTGAGACAAGGTAACAGTTGCTGAGACAAGGTAACAGTTGCTGAGACAAGGTAACAATTGCTGAGACAAGGTAACAGTTGCTGAGACAAGGTAACAGTTGCTGAGACAAGGTAACAATTGCTGAGACAAGGTAACAATTGCTGAGACAAGGTAACAATTGCTGAGACAATCTAACAATGGAACCCCGGCCAGATGGAGGTCTCTTAGCATCCTGATGAAGTGGGATTAGGGTATCCCACGCAACGTGTCGGTGTGTTGGCTTGCCGTGATATGGACCATGGTCCAATCAGTGGAGCCGCTGACGTCATGTCATCTAAGCATCATCTAAGGCCAGTGGCTCCTGAGCGTGCTGGCGGCCGCATCCCCCACTTCCCTCTAACAGGGAGCGTGTCATTCACAAATGCCTGGTGCGGGTAAGCGCCCTGCTAGAGGGATAGCAGGGATGCGGCTGGCGCATGCGCCGTTGGTCCGGGAAACAGGGTAAGTGTATGGAGTGACCTGGGGGGTTTCACACAGCCGGGCATCCCAATTTCGGATGCCCTGGAAGAGGGAAAAACTACATTGTAACACTTCCTGAGACAAGGTAACAGTTGCTGAGACAAGGTAACAATTGCTGAGACAAGGTAACAATTGCTGAGACACTGTAGCAATTGCCGAGACAAGGTAACAGTTGCTGAGACACTGTAGCAATTGCCGAGACAAGGTAACAGTTGCCGAGACAAAGTAACAGTTGCCGGGACAAGGTAACAGTTGCCGAGACAAGGTAACAGTTGCCGAGACAAGGTAACAGTTGCCGAGACAAGGTAACAGTTGCCGGGACAAGGTAACAGTTGCCGGGACAAGGTAACAGTTGCCGGGACAAGGTAACAGTTGCCGAGACAAGGTAACAGTTGCCGAGACAAGGTAACAATTGTTGAGACAAGGTAACAATTGTTGAGACAACTGGAGGCTTAGGAGACACAGGCACTGGCATTAGAGGCTAGGAAAAAATACCATTTTGTGAATACTCACCTGTAAAATGGGTATTATAAGTATGTCACACACCCCGCTTCAAGACATTCATTACATGTGGGACATCCAATAGCAGTGACCATAAAGGGTGGGGATCCAAACAAGGCAATAATGCACAAACTTAAACCACTGCAGCTTGCAGAACTTTGCGGCCAAAAACAGCATCCGCTGAGGCCCGAACATCAACCTTGTAAAACTTGGAAAAAGTGTGAACAGAAGACCAGGTAGCAGCCTTACAAACTTGCTCAACAGAAGCCTGGTGCTGAAAAGCCCAGGACGCACCAACAGCACGAGTAGAATGAGCAGTAACACGAAAATGGGGAATCTTCCCCTTGGCAGAATAGACCCCAACAATGGCCTGGCGAATATATTTACTAATGGAAGACTTGGCAGGAGCCAAACCCTTCCTAGGCCCGGAGGGCACCACAAAAAGGGCGTCAGTCCTACGAAAAGGAGAAGTAGCCACCAAATAGTACTTCACACAGCGAACCACATCCAGAGAATGCAAAACCCTCTCCTTGTGATTGCTAGGCTTAGGACACAAGGAGGGCAGAACAATATCCTGATTAAGATGAAAAGCAGAGACCACCTTAGGAAGGAAATCTGGCTTGAAGCTGAAAACAACCTTGTCCTGATGCTTCTCAAAGTAAGGGGCCTGAATGGACAAGGCTGCCAACTCCGAAACACGCCGAACAGAAGTGATGGCAACCAGAAAAACAACCTTCTGAGTAAGCGTAGAAAGTGCAATATCCTGCAAAGGTTCAAAAGGAGGACCCTGCAAGGCAGACAAAACCAAATTCAAATCCCACACTGGGAGCAAAGGCTTCCTAGGAGGCCTCACATGCGTAACCCCCTGGAAAAAAAGTCTTAACCAGAGGATGAAGAGCAAAAGACTTTTGAAAGAAAACCGCCAGGGCAGAAACCTGCTCCTTTACATAGAAACATAGAAGGTTGACGGCAGAAGGAGACCATACGATCCATCTAGTCTGCCCTTATGTGTATACTGTATGTACTCTTTATCTTAGGATAGATGTGTGCTTATCCCAGGCATGTTTAAATTCTGTGACTGTTGATGTTTCAACTACCTCTGCTGGAAGTTTGTTCCAAGCACCTACTACTCTTTCTGTAAAATAATATTTTCTAACATTGCTCCTGATCTTCCCCCCGACTAGCTTCAGGTTGTGCCCCCTTGTTCTATCATTAAGCAGAAACCTGCCCTTTCAGCGTACTAAGCTGCAAACCCTGGTCCAGACCATGTTGCAGAAATTCCAAAACCCTAGGGATAGAAAACGCCCTGCAAGGCAAGGCCCTAACCTCACACCAATCAATACAAGACCTCCAAATCCTATAATAGATGGCGGAGGAGGACTGCTTTCTAGCCCTAACCAGAGTCTGAATGACAGCATCAGGAAGACTTTCCTCCTTCAAGATGGAGGATTCAGCAACCACACCGTCAAAGCCAGCGTTGGTAAATTGGGGAAGAGCAGTGGACCCTGAGTGAGTAGATCCGGCAGAAGGGGCAGGTCTAACTGATCCTCTGCCAACCTTACCACGTCTGCGAACCAAACCTGTCTTGGCCACCTTGGAGCCACCAGGATTGCTGACGCGCCCTCTAGGGCCAGCGAAGGGAACGCCGCACCCGGGGGGACATCAGAAAGGACTGATCCAATGACAGCGGGGACCCGTCCCAGGCCGCCAAGAGATGGAGCTGGAGCGTCCTTGTGTGAAACTGGGCAAAGGGAACCGCCTTGAACGATGCCACCATCAATCCCACCAGTCGCATCCCTAGCCGGATTGACGTCCGGGGTATGGATAGGAGACGCTGAGTCAATTCCTGAATCAGAAGAACCTTGGCTCGGGGGAGAAACACCCTGGCCTGAGAAGTATCCAGCGACATTCCCAGGAACTCCACCACCCTGGAGGGAGAGAGGCAGGACTTGGGATAGTTGATCACCCAACCGAAACTCTCCAGAGTGGACACCACAGTCCTGGTATCCAGCTGCGCCTGACTTAGGGAAGACGCCATGATGAGAAGATCGTCCAGATAGGGCACGATGCAGATACCCCTGGCTCTGAGGATGGCCATCACTTCTGCCAACACCTTGGTAAAAACCCTTGGAGCCGAGGTAAGGCCAAACGGAAGAGCCACAAACTGAAAATGCCGATTGTCCACGACAAACCTGAGGAATCTCTGGTGTGCCAGAAATATTGGAATATGCAGGTAAGCATCCTTGATGTCTATGGACGTCATGAAGTCCCCATGACGAAGTGAATGAATGGCTGAGCGCAGAGTTTCCATACGGAACTTCCGGGGACGGACAAACCTGTTGAGCAACTTCAGATCCAGAATAGGACGAACGGACCAAATTGGAATAGAAGCCCAGGCCCGGTCTGAGAGGGGCACCGGGCAGATGACAGCCATGTCCAAGAGACTTGCTACTGCCGCCCGAAGCCCCTGGGCGGCCAGAGGATCTGACGGCACCCAAGACCTGAAGAATCTGGGAGGGGGCCGGAACTCGAACTCCAGCCTGTAACCGGAAGACACCACTTCCTGAATCCACCTGTCCGAGACCTCTTGGACCCAGACCTGGGAGAAGAGTTGCAACCGTCCCCCCACCCGCAAGGGTGAGGGCGCCCCCTCATTGCTGAGCCGACTTGGCAGCGGCTCTAGGCTTGGACCCCCAACTGTGTCCTGGACGGGCACGACCCCTGCCCCTAGGCCAGGAATCACCTCTGGACGAAGGGAAGACCGAACCCCTGCCAACTCTAGCCCCACGAAAGGACTGAGAGAAGGAAGCCGCCCCCCGAAAAGGGCGACGCTGCTTCTTACGCTGAGGTAACCTACCTCCCTTTGACACCAAATCCAATTTTTCTCCAAAGAGCCGCAGTCCCACGAAGGGAAGGGCCGTGAGCGACTTTTTGGACACAAAATCAGCCGCCCACTGACGTAACCAAACCGACCGGTGGATAGCCACAAGCAAGGCCGCAGCTCTGCTACACATCACCAATGTGTCATCCAGGGCGGAAGGCACAAAGGACAAAAATAACTCACAGCGCTTAAGGTCGGCAAACTCCTCACTAGCCGGATCAAGCCCGGAAGAGGTCAACAGTCCTCTAACAACCGACCTGGCAGCTACCAATACAAGCGCAGAAGCACAAACCCGCCGCAAGGCCTGTCCAACACTGGCAAAACCATGACAAGCCATCTGGTCAATGCGTTTATCCTCACCATCCTTGAGGGTGGTGCACTCCGGAGAATGGAGGACTGAGGAGCTGGACAACCCCAAAACAGGAGCATCCACCTCGGGGGGAGACGACCAGTGCTTCACTGCGTCCGCCGGAAAGGGATATTTCTTGTCCCAACCCGGTGGGACACCCGGAAGCCGCGTTGGCCTCTCCCATTCCTTGCGAATGATACCATCAAAATGCTTTTGATAAGGAAATTCCAAACGGGGCTTTGTCACTTCAAAGAACCCCCCCTTCAGCAGAGGAGCCGCCTCGGGGGGAGAAATAGCCAGGACCTCAAACATATGAACCAGGACCCTAGAGGTATCCAAGGAATCCCCCTGGCCCTGCTCGGTATCAGCGCCCACAAACTGCTGATCGTCGGAGTCCTCAGACTCCTCATACAGCTCCCCTTCCTCACGCCCTCACGCGGGGAACAATCAGACCAATCCAGGGAGTCAAAGTCCTCCCTCTCAAAGGCCTGCGCAGCCGTATACAAATGTTTTCTCTTTGCCGTGGCCTTCTTTGCGAGATTGGCCAATCTGGCACACACCTCAGATTGCGACTCCCTGCTAACGACCACATCACAAGCACATGTCAAGCGAGGGGGAGACGGAGAGGAGACTGGCGGAGCAGAACCAGACGCCTGAGATCCGGTCTGCTGCGTAATAGACCGCTGCGCACAGGGTACACATAGAAATACATCATCCCCCAAAAGGGATACCCCACACCCCAAACACAGCCTGGATTGCCCCGAGGGGGGCACAAGCCCAGTGTCCGGGGAAGCCTCCATATGGTGATTTTTTATATAATATATGTACAAATATATGTGTACAATGCTCTTTTTGGGTATTACGCAATAATGCAACCCAGGGTGCCCCTTTAAGTCCTGAGTGGGAGGATTTTAAGCCAGCTAAAATTTTAACCAGGGACCCTGCACCGGGAGAACCCCCCTTTAATATGATCAATGGTCCACCTGGAACACAAAGACAAGCACACGCTCAGACCATGCAAGTATAAAGGGTTAAAAGACAGCTGAAGCTGATGGCCATCAGGCCACTCACCAGACCCACAGAACCGCGCGTCCAGGCACAATGAAGACCGCAATGTGCAGTAGGAGGAGGGAGGGCGGGCCGGCGCGGTTCGCGCGTCGTGCCCGGCCCCGCCCCTCCCCCGTCTCTCCCAGCCAGAAACCGAGAAATGACAAACGCGCCCGCAGCATGGGGGTGGGCCGTGGGCGCGCGCGAGCGAGCGTCCGGCCCCGCCCCCCCCTGCCCAGAGGAGAGGACCTCATGGGCTAACCGCCGCCATTAGCAGCACGCCGGTGCTGCTAATGGCGGAGGTTAGACACACACACAGTGAAGCAAACTCACACACACACAAATAAAGAAGTTAAATCCATAAGGGACCCGCCCCCCCCCCTTCCTCTAAGGGTATCCGGGAGAGGGGGAATCCATGCCAGGGTAGGGCCAAGGGACGGGGCATCCCAAACCGGGATCACCAACCCGGATAGCCGCCTGCCCCTTGTTATGGGGTCTCACGGCTCCTAAGCACCAGGGGTGCCAACTACCAGCAGCCTAGGCTGGGAGGCAGGAATTTAAATAAGGGGATCCGGGCAGGAATAGAAGAATAGAGGGCCGGGAGCCATCCCAGCTACCTGCAAGGAGGAGACATCATCTTCTGACTTGCTCGCCACTGCAGAGATGAAAGACTGGGGAATGAGTGGGAGGTCCCAGGTATTTATGGGCCGGGAGGGTCCTTCCTTTTTTTGTTATCATCTCTGCAAGATCGCCATCTACAGGTCAGTATACCCACATGTAATGAATGTCTTGAAGCGGGGTGTGTGACATACTTAGAATAATGGCACAGAAACTGGAAGCTTGGGGGAGACTGGTATTAGAGGTTAGGAAAGAATGGCATAGAAACTGGAGGCTTGGTGGACACAGGCACTGGCATTAGAGGCTAGGGAAGAATGGCACAGGAACTGGAGGTTTGGGAGAAACAGGCACTGGCACTAGAGGCTAGGAAAAGATGGGCACTGGCACTAGAGAGTGGGGAGAGACAGGCACTGGTACTAGAGGCTGGGGAAAGACGGGCACTGACACTAGAGAGTGGGGAGAGACAGGCACTGGTACTAGAGGCTGGGGAAAGACGGGCACTGGCACTAGAGGCTGGGGAAAGACGGGCACTGGCACTAGAGGCTGGGGAAAGACGGGCACTGGCACTAGAGATTAGGGAAGAATGGCACATGAACTAAAGGCTTGAGAGAGACATTAGAGGCTTTAGAGACAATGGCACAGAAACTGGAGGCTTGGGAGACACAGGCACTGGCATTAATGGCTAGGGAAGAATGTTATAGAAACTGGAGGCTTGGGAGAGACTGGCATTAGAGGCTAGGGAAGAATGACACATAAACTGGAGGTTTCGGAGAGACAGGCATTAGAGGCTAGAGAAGAATGACACAGGAACTGAAGGCTTGGGAGACACAGGCACTGGCATTAGAGGCTAGGGAAGGATGGCACAGGAACTGAAGGCTTGGGAGACAGAGGCACTGGCATTGGAGGCTAGGGAAGGATGGCACAGGAACTGAAGGCTTGAGAGAGACTGGCATTAGAGGCTAGGGCATAATGGCACAGAAACTGGAGGTTTGGGGGAGACTGGCACTGGCACTAGAGGCTAGGACAATGATCGGGGTGTAACTATAAGGGCTCTGACCACACCAGGGCTCAGATTTGTGCTCACTTGGCATCATTTAGAGAAATCTCTGGAGTTTCAGTATTTAGTTTTGTGAGTTAAAAGTCTATGAGCCTTGACAAGGCAACATTTAATTTTTGCATCAGGGCCCCGTCACATGTAGTTACACCACTGGCTAGGATATAGCAGCTAAAGTCTTAAGATAGGTGGTGCCTGGCACTAGAGGCTAAGGCAAGGTTGGCACATAACCTAGACTTTTGGCAGAGGCAGACAGTGGTATTCAAGACTGAAACAAGGATGGCACAGGAACTAGAAGCCTGGGAGAGGTAAGTGAAGGCACTAGAGGCTAAGGCAAATATGACACAGAAATTAATGGCTTGGGGGAGGCAGGCACTGGCACCAGAAGATAGGGTAAGAATGGCACAGGAGCAAGAGACTTGGAAGAAGCAGTTGGTGGTACTAGAGGCTAGGACAAGGATGGCCCAGGAATGAGGGGCATGGAAGTAGTGAGCACAGGCACATGGGGCTAGGGCATGGATGGCACAGCATTTAGAGGCTTGGGAGAGGCATGCACTAGAGGCTCAGAAAAGGTTGGCACAGAAACTAGAGGCTTGGGGAAAGCGGACACTGGCACTAAAGGATGGGAGAGGAACTAACGGCTTGGAAGAGGCAGGCACTGGCACAGGAGTCTAAGGCATGGAAGGCACAGGAACTAGAAGATTGGGAGAGGTGAGCAGTGGCTAGGGCATGGATGGCACAGGCTTGGGAGAGGCAAGGGAAGGTGCTAGGGCGTGGGTGGCACAGAATCTAGAGGCTTTGGAGAGGTTGTTACTTGCACTAGAGTCTTGGGCAAGGCAGACATGGGAAATAGAGGCATGGTAGATGTAGGAGTTGGCACCAGAAGCTAAGACAAGGATGGCACGAAAACTAGAGGCTTGGGAGAGGTGGGCACTGACACCAGAAGCTAGAGTAAGGATGGCACAGGAGCTAAAGGCTTGGAAGAGGTGGGGATTGGCACTATATTTTCAGGCAAGACAGACATGGGAACTCGAGGCTTGTGAGAGGTAATTGCTGACACTAGAGGCTAGGGCATGGATGGCACAGGAACTAGAGGTCTGGGAGAGGTGGGCACTGGCACTAGAGTCTTGGGCAAGGTAGACATGGTAACTAGAGGCTTGGGAGAGGTAGGCACTAACCACAGAAGCTAGGATAAGGATGGCACAGGAGCTGGAGGCTTGGAAGAAGTGTTTGCTGGCACTAGCGGCTAGGACCTGGATGGCCTGGAAACAAGAGACTTGGAAGAGGTGGAAATTAGCACTAGAGGCTCGGGCAAGCATGGCAGAGGGACTAGAGGCTTAAAAGAAGCAGCACTAGAGACTAGGACAAGCATGGCACAGGAGCTAAAGGATTGAAATAATACCATTTTGTGAATACTCACCTTGTAAAATGGGTATTATAAGTATGTCACACACCCCGCTTCAAGAATCCATAACATGTGGGTAATATCGTCCTGAAGAGGCGTTCCTGCAGAGATGATAGTAAAAAGAAAGCCCCTCCCTGATCCATAAATACCTGGGACCTCCCACTCACTACCCAGTATACAGAAGCAGTAAGATAAGGGACCAGGAAGAGGCAAATATAAAACGCAACCACGCAAAGTTCACAAAATAGAGGATCCTGAATACAGAAAAGGGCGGGTGAAGCGGGGTGTGTGACATACTTATAATACCCATTTTACAAGGTGAGTATTCACAAAATGGTATTATTCTAAGTATGTCACACACCCCGCTTCAAGAATCCATAACATGTGGGACATCCAACAGCAGTGTCCAGAAACAAGGGCGGGGATCCAAAACTAGGCAACAATGCACAACTTCAAACCACTGCAGCTTGCAAAACTTTGCGTCCAAAGACAGCATCCGCGGACGCCCAAACATCAACCTTGTAAAACTTGGAAAAAGTGTGAACAGACGACCAGGTAGCGGCCTTACAAACTTGCTCAACAGAAGCCTGGTGCTGAAAAGCCCAAGACGCTCCAACCGCACGAGTAGAATGAGCAGTAACACGAAAAGGGGGACTCCTCCCCTTGGCAGAATAGGCCCCAATGATGGCCTGACGAATCCATGTACTAATGGAAGATTTGGCAGGAGCCAAACCTTTCCTAGGCCCGGAGGGCACCACAAAAAAGGCGTCCGTCTTACGAAAGGAAGACGTAACCTCAAGATAATGTTCCACAACACGAACTACATCCAAGGAATGCAACGCCCTTTCCTTGTCGTTGCTAGGATTAGGGCATAGAGAAGGCAGAACTATGTCCTGATTCAGATGAAAAGCCGAGACCACCTTAGGAAGAAAATCCGGCTTGAAACGAAAGACAACCTTGTCCTGATGCTTCTCAAAGTATGGAGCTTTAATGGATAAAGCTGCCAACTCAGAAACACGCCTAGCCGAAGTGATAGCCACCAAAAAGGCCACCTTTTGAGTAAGCGAAGACAAGGCAACCTCATTCAAGGGCTCAAACGGAGGACCCTGAAGAGCAGAGAGAACAAGATTCAAATCCCAAACTGGAACCAAGGGCTTCCTAGGTGGACGTACATGCGTGACTCCTTGGAAAAAGTTCCTGACTAAAGGATGAAGTGCAAAGGACCTTTGGAAAAACACCGCCAGGGCAGAAACCTGCCCTTTCAAGGTACTAATTTGGAGCCCCAGATCCAAACCATGTTGAAGAAACTCCAGAATCCTAGGAATGGAGAACTCACGACAAGAGAAAGACCTACCTTCACACCAATCAATATAGGACCTCCAGGTCCTATAGTAAACAGAAGAGGAAGACCGCTTCCTGGCGCTGATAAGAGTTTGAATCACCGCGTCAGAAAGACCTTCGTCTTTTAAGATGGCGGTTTCAGCAGCCACGCCGTCAAAGCCAGCGATGGTAAATTGGGATAGCGTAGCCGACCCTGGGTGAGCAGGTCCGGCAGTAGAGGCAGAGCGAACTGATCCTCTGCCAGCCTTACAAGATCTGCGAACCAAACGCGCCTTGGCCACCTCGGGGCCACGAGAATCGCCGACGCGCCTTCCAAGGCCAGTTTGCGCACCACTCTGGCTAGCATTGGAAACGGAGGGAACAGATAAAGGAATCCCAGATCCCTCCAGGACAGAGACATGGCATCCACCGCCAGAGCCAGAGGATCCTGCGAGAGAGACACAAAGACTGGAAGCTTGTGATTGTGACGAGAGGCAAAGAGATCCACCGCTGGGACCCCCCACCTGCGACATATCAAACGAAACACCCTGGGACTGAGAGACCACTCCCCCTGACGAGAGGAGGCCCTGCTCAGCAAGTCCGCCTCCGTGTTCTCCACTCCCGGAATGTAGACTGCTGAGATACACGGGACGTGGGTCTCCGCCCAGTCCAGAATCAAAGACACTTCCCTGAGGGCACCCCTGCTGCGAGTCCCCCCTTGGTGATTGATGTAAGCAACCGCCGTCCTGTTGTCCGACCGGACCTGAACAGGCAGGCCTCTCAACTGAAAAGTCAAGCGAAACAGAACCAACCTGATGGCTCTCAACTCCAGAATATTGATGGGCTCGTGAGCCTCCTGAGGACTCCACAGACCCTGAAAATGGAGGTCCTTCCCAACCTGACAGACTGGCATCCGTGGTCACCGTTTCCCAACGTGGAGCCAGGAAGGATCTGCCTTTCGACAGATTGACAGACCCCAGCCACCATTGTAGGGAACGACGAACTCGGGGAGTCAACCGGAAGGACCGGTCCAATGACGACTGCGACCTGTCCCAAACCGTCAACAGATGCAGCTGAAAAGCCCTCGTATGGAACTGCGCAAAGGGAACTGCCTCGAATGAGGCCACCATTAGCCCCACCAGCCTCATCCCTAGCCGGATGGTCGGATGAGGAGCCAACAAGAGAAGCTGAACTAACTCCTGAATCAAAAGAATCTTGGCCTGGGGCAGAAACACCCTGGCCTGCGAGGTGTCCAGAGACATCCCCAGAAAAGTCACAACTCTGGACGGACAAAGAGAAGACTTGGGGTGGTTGATCACCCAACCGAACCTCTCCAGAGTGGACACCACCACTCCGGTGTCCAACTCCGCTTGGTTGAAAGAAGAGGCCATGATCAGTAGATCGTCCAGATAGGGCACAATGCGGATACCCTGAACTCTGAGCAGTGCCATCACCCCCGCTAGCACCTTGGTGAAAACCCGAGGGGCCGAGGTGAGACCGAAAGGAAGTGCCACAAACTGAAAGTGCCGATCCTCCACCACAAACCTGAGAAACCGCTGATGTGCTGGAAAAACCGGAACGTGTAGATAAGCATCCTTGATGTCTATGGACGTCAGAAAGTCTCCCTGACGAAGAGAGTGAATGGCCGAGCGCAGCGTTTCCATGCGGAATTTGCGTGGCCGAATGAACCTGTTGAGAAACTTCAGATCCAAGATAGGACGGACCGACCCGTCCTTCTTGGGAACCGTGAACAAATTGGAATAGAAGCCCCTGCCCTGTTCCGAGGGGGGCACTGGGCAAATGACAGCCATGTCCAGAAGATTCTGTACTGCCACCAGGAGCCCCTGCGCCACCAGAGGCTCCGAAGGCATCCGAGACCTGAAGAACCTGGAGGGGGGGCGGAGCTCGAACTCTAGCTTGTAACCGGAAGACACCACTTCCCGGATCCATCTGTCCGAGACTTCTTGATCCCAGATCTGGGAGAAGTGTCTCAGCCGTCCCCCCACCCGCAAGGGTGAGGGCGCCCCCTCATTGCTGAGCTGGCTTAACAGCCGGTTTGGGCTTAGAGCCCCAACTGTATCCAGAACGGGCACGCCCTCTGCCCCTGGTTCCGGAATCTCCTCTGGAAGAGGGAAATGCAGAGCCTCTGCCAGATCTGGCTCCACGAAAGGAAGTTGTAAAGGCAGGCGCCCCCCGAAAGGGACGGCGCTGCTTCTTACGTTGAGGCAACCTACCACCCTTGGTGACGGAGTCCAAAGTTTCACCAAAGAGCCTCAAGCCAACAAAGGGTAAAGCCGTCAGAGACTTTTTTGACATAAAATCGGCCGCCCACTGGCGCAGCCACACCGACCGCCGAATGGTCACCAACAAAGCCGACGTCCTACCACACATCATCAAGGCGTCATCCAAGGCTGTTAATACAAAGGATAAAAACAACTCACACCGTTTGAGACTAAGGAACTCGGCACTACCAGGTCGAAGCCCGGAAGAGGTCAACAAGTCCCTGACCACAGACCTGGCAGCCAACACCATAAGCTCTGAGGCGCACACAGGCCGTATGGCTGACCCAATGCTAGCAAAGCCATGACAAGCCATTTGATCAATACGTTTATCCTCCCCATCCTTAAGGGTGGAACAATCCGGTCTATTTAAAACCGAGGAATTAGACAATCCCAAAACCGGAGCATCGACCTCGGGTGGGGAAGCCCAGCGCTTAACCGCCTCCGAAGGGAAGGGATATTTCTTATCCCACCCTTGAGGGATACCAGGGAGCCTAGCCGGCCTGTCCCATTCCTTGTCAATGATTTTGTCAAAGTGCCGTTGCGTAGGAAACTCCAAGCGCGGCCTGGACTCTTCAAACAACTCACCCTCCTGTTGCGACGCCACCTCGGGGGGGGAGATATTCAGAACCTCCAACATCAGCGCCAGGGCGTGAGAAGAATCCGAGGATCTCCCAAACTCACTAAACTCCGCATCAGCGCCAGCAGACTGCTCATCGTCCGAGACCTCTGAACCCTCAGAAACTTCACCTTCCTCTAGCCCAGAATAATCAGACCAATCCAGATTATTAAACTCATCCAGAACATCAACCGGCGCAGCTGGAGACAAATGCTTCCTCTTAGCCGGAGCCTTACGGGCGACCGAACTGGAAACAATTCTCTCAAGGTTGGCCAATCTGGCGCACATCTCAGATTGCAGATCCCTGCCCATGACAACATCACACGGAGCGCGTGTCAGGATGGGAGGTTGAGATGACTCGGCCGGCGGTGCTGACCCAGACGCCTGGGGTCCGGACTGCCGCGCAATAGTTTGCTGTGCACAAGGAATACAAAGCAGTACATCGTCCCCAGAAATGGATGCACCACACAACATGCATCTTTTGGGATGCCCCGAAGGGGTCCCTGCCCCAGTATCCGGGGATGCCTCCATAAGGTGAACTTTTAATAGTCGCAATGACCCAGGGAATTACGCCAATAAGCAACCCGGGATGCCCCTTTAATGTCCCGAGTGGGAGGATTTATAACTAAGTGAGCCCAGGGATCTAGGACCGGGAGAAACCCCCTAAATACAATTGAAGATCCTCCTGTAAAAGCCTCCGCCTAAAAGACAGAAAAGAAAAACCCCATAAGTGCCAAAATAGGACACACAAGGAAGAAGGAATAATAAATAAGGCCCAAGGGCCACTCACAGATCCAGAAGGAACAAGAGCAATGGAGCCCGCAGCACACGAGGAGAGACGCAGGATGACAAAGGGGCGTGGTCAACGCGAACCGCGCAAATGGCAATCACCGCCCCCTTCTTCCTTCAGAACGGAGTCTAAAGCTCCGCATCGGCGCCTCCAGCTAGCAGCCTCACGGAAGCCAAGGGGGGCGGAGCCGCGGCGACGCGCCGAAAGCCCGGCCCCGCCCCCCCTCCGGAGATGCGAGGGGAGAAGCTCCCTCGCATAATTATACAGAGACCGGCGCCGCCGCATGCCGCGGCGCCGGTCTAAATCACACTGCAGGCGGGTGCGACCGCAGCAAACAGCGGAGCACCCGCCCTGCCCGGCGGGGAGACAGCCAGCGGGGGGCCGGCCGCGGCAGTGCGCCACGGCCCGGCCCCGCCCCCCCCAAAAGTGCGTGAGGGGAAAGCTCCCCTCACAAAAAGAAAGTACCAGTGCCCCGGCCGTAATGGCGGCCGCGGCGCTGAAAGAAAAATACACAAAACATATAAAACAGTGAACACACACACATGTAATAAAGAGTACAGGATAAAATACAGGCCCTGAAAGGAGACCCCCCCAACCCCCACTGAGTTACCAAAGGAAGGCTAGAGGGAACCCCCCAGGGGCAAGTACCAAGGGACGGGGCATCCCAAACCGGGATCACCAACCCGGCGTCACCACCTACCCTCTTATTTAGGGTCTCACGGGGGAGCTCTGCTCCTAGGCACCAGAGGTGCCAGTATACCATCGCTCGGGCCCTCAGCCAAGACTGTGGAGGCATGTATATTAAGGGCTAAACAGGGAAAAAGAAAGTCCGAGCGGGAATAATACAAAAACAGGCCGGGAGTTACCCCGGCTACCTGACATCCCCCTATGCAAGGAGGAGACATCATCTTCTGACTTGCTCGCCGTCTTGCAGAGATGGAAAACTGGGTAGTGAGTGGGAGGTCCCAGGTATTTATGGATCAGGGAGGGGCTTTCTTTTTACTATCATCTCTGCAGGAACGCCTCTTCAGGACGATATTACCCACATGTTATGGATTCTTGAAGCGGGGTGTGTGACATACTTAGAATAGGTGGGCTCTGGCACTAGAGGGTGGCACAGAAACCAGAGGTTTGGGAAAATCAGACGCTGGTACTAGAGGCTAGGGCAAAGATGGCACATGAACAAGAGGCCTGGGAGAGGCAAGTGCTGGCACTAGAGGATGGGGCAAGGAGGGCACATGAACTACATGCTTAGGAGAGAGGACACAGACACTAGAGGCTTGTGCATGGATGACACAGGAACTAGAGGCTTGGGAGAGGTGGGCACTGGCACCAGAGGCATGGGTGGCACAGGAACTAGAGGCTTGGGAGAGGTGGGCACTGGCACTAGAGACTTGGGCATGGATGGCACAGGAACTAGAGGCTTGGTAGAGGTGGGCACTGGCACCAGAGGCTTGGGCATGGATGGCACAGGAACTAGAGGCTTGGGAGAGATGGGCACTGGCACTAGAGGCTTGGGCAAGTGTGGCACAGGAACTAGAGGCTTAGAAGCAGCAGCTTGCGGTCCTGTCTCCCTCGATGCGTAAGGGGGTCAACACCTTGATTTTCAAGAAAATGTGGGACAGGCGTGAGATCAAAAACTGGAGAGTCATTACTCTGTTGAACAATGATTACGCAATTATTGCTAAGGTCGTGGCCACCAGGTTCAGGGAGTAATGTCCGTTATCGGGGGAGTCACAGACCTGTGCAGTTTTGGGTGGACGTATCTCGGGTAAGTTGATTCTGCTCAGGGATTTGGCCATTCTGGCCCAGGGAAAAAGAACTCGTTGGTTGTCTAAACCATTCATTTGGAAAAAGCGTTTTATCGGGTGACGTAGCAGTTCCTGTTCTCTGTGTTGGCTAAGATGGGCTTTCCCAACCTAACGCTGACCTAAAGTCCCCTTTGCTACACACCCTCTTTCTACAAAAGTATCTAAGCCTAACTAAAACTATCATGTCCTTCAATAACCCTATATTCAATTTCCACATACCCCTCCCAATTTGTACCCCACTATCTGGCCTAAGTTGACTCAATACCACCAGATGATCAGAGAAGGACGCCTAAACATATCGGGAGCTCAAAATGGTTAACAACTGGGATGGGATGCCCGGACCTCACCGCCCCTTTATCTGAGATTCTGAAGGTGGTCCATGGCCTTTATTCTGGTATTTCTTGTCGGGTGTTGGTCAATGGGAATCAGAGCAAGTTATTTAGGGGATTCCTGTCCCTGGTAGTGAGACAGGGGGTATGGCCTAGACCATGGCCTATATGGACGATGTGGTTTTGGTTGGGGACTTGGCCTAGGATGTTCGGAGAGGGAACCTTCAGCTGCTCATTTCTTGTGCAACTGTGATTGTGTCAGTAAATTGGCAAAAATGCCAATTTGTAACTTGGGAGGAAGGTGTGAAACCGGGATCGAGGATGTAGCAGCAGTCTCGGAGGTGGAAATTTGACCCCCAGCGAAGGGGAGTGAAGAGGAGGGTCTGGCAGAAGTTGGCGTGGTGGGGTTGTGGTACCTTCCCCTTCACGGTAGAGCCCTGATTGTTAAATCGTTGGTTCTTCCCCTAATGTTAACTCGGGCCGCTCTCTCCTTGATGGATGCAGCAGATAAACAAACTGCTGTTCTACTTCTTGTGGGGGACAAGAGTGGGGAGGGCCAGTCGGGTCAAAGAGGTTAGGTTGGGGGGGGGGGGGGGGCAATAACCTAGGATTCTTTCTCCTGGCTCATTTCTGGTTGGGTGTCTGGCATACTCTCCTATGGAGCCCCTTGGCTTCAAGTATGGCACGGTATTCTGGGGGTCATATACTGATAGGTCTGGGTTGGTGAACCAGAGATCTAAAGTTGCCAACTTCTTTCTCTCTCTCTAGGTTTTATGCACCTTGGCTCCAAGTATGGCATGGTATGATGAGGGTCATACACTGATAGGTCTGGGTTGGTGTGCTAGAGATCTAAGGTTGCCAACTGCTTTCTCTCCCTCTAGGTTTTACGTGGTACTTCGAAATCTTTGGGTCAGATGGGGCCTGGGTGGGTCATTTCTGGTTGGGTGTCCGGCGTACTCTCCTATAGAGCCCCTTGGCTCCAAGTATGGCACGGTATGATGGGGGTCATACAGTGATAGGTCTGGGTTGGTGTGCTAGAGATCTAAGATTGCCAACTGCTTTCTCTCCCTCTAGTTTTTACGTGGTACTTCGAAATCTTTGGGTCAGATGGGGCCTGGGTGGGTCATTTCTGGTTGGGTGTCCGGTGTACTCTCCTATGGAGCCCCTTGGCTCCAAGTATGGCACGGTATGATGGGGGTCATCCACTGATAGGTCTGAGTTGGTGTGCTAGAGATCTAAGATTGCCAACTGCTTTCTCTCCCTCTAGTTTTTACGTGATACTTCGAGATCTTTGGGTCAGATGGGGCCTGGGTGAGTCATTACTGGTTGGGTGTCCGGCATACTCTCCTATAGAGCCCCTTGGCTCCAAGTATGGCACGGTATGATGGGGGTCATCCACTGATAGGTCTGGGTTGGTGTGCTAGGGATCTAAGATTGCCAACTGCTTTCTCTCCCTCTAGGTGGTACTTCGAGATCTTTGGGTCAGATGGGGCCTGGGAGGGTCATTACTGGTTGGGTGTCCGGCGTACTCTCCTATGGAGCCCCTTGGCTCCAAGTATGGCACGGTATGATGAGGGTCATTCACTGATAGGTTTGGGTTGGTGTGCTAGAGATCTAAGATTGCCAACTGCTTTCTCTCCCTCTAGGTTTGGGTCAAATCTTTGGGTCAGATGGGGTCTGGGTGGGTCATTATTGGTTGGGTGTCCGGCATACTCTACTATAGAGCCCCTTGGCTCCAAGTATGGCACGGTATGATGGGGGTCATCCACTGATAGGTCTGGGTTGGTGTGCTAGAGATCTAAGATTGCCAACTGCTTTCTCTCCCTCTAGGTTTTACGTGGTACTTCGAAATCTTTGGGTCAGATGGGGCCTGGGTGGGTCATTACTGGTTGGGTGTCCGGCATACTCTCCTATAGAGCCCCTTGGCTCCAAGTATGGCACGGTATGATGAGGGTCATCCACTGATAGGTCTGGGTTGGTGTGCTAGAGATCTAAGATTGCCAACTGCTTTCTCTCCCTCTAGTTTTTACGTGATACTTCAAGATCTTTGGGTCAGATGGGGCCTGGGTGCTCTCTCGGGGAAGGGGGAGTGGACAAACAAACCCTTTTCCTATGACCCAGGAGGGGGATGAATCCGGTCCCCCTTTTGAACACCGACCAGACCACGAATGGCACTAGTAGACTGACTAATAAATCGAGGGACCTGGTCTGGACGTTCCTGATGGCTGGACCAGGTCCTTCCAGAGGTCCCAGGGTTTGGGTCCATCAGACTGCTGTCCCCGGGCTCGCTGTGGTGGAGTTGAGGACATCCCCCGGCTTTTTTTTACATGTCCCTATGACAGGGACTCCTGTCGCCCTATTGGCAGGGCCATTATTGGCACTAACTTTATTTCTTTTGCTTTTTTTGCTGACAGGTTGGCGTACGGGTAGTAAGGAAAGGATCTGCTGCGGATGGTTTCTTATTGCTTTTTTCATTTTTTAGGTTGGATGTATGTGAATTCGGGGTGGAGGTGGCGGAAGGATGGCAAAAATCTCATAGGTGGCCGGCTTTATTTACTTCTAGTCTTAGTTTAGATAGTTAAAACGGACCTTCACCCTGAATAAGAGCCTATCTTGTATATTTCCCACACCCTGTACATACAGATTGCCTACATTAATCCGGACCCTCACCCTGAATAACAGCCTATCTTGTATGTTCCCCCCCCCCCCGTACATACAGATTGCCCACATTAAAGCGGACCTTCACTCTGAATAAGAGCCTATCTTATATGTTTCCCACACCCTGTACATACAGATTGTCCACATTAAAAATCATCCTACCTGCATCTACTGCATGTTATGAGCCTTTAAACATCCAAGATGGCGGCTTATGGAAGCCGCCATCTTATCAGGCAGCCTGCAAACAGGAAGTGCCTTCTGACTGTGCTGCTCTGCATTCTGGGACTGCTGACCTTTACCTGACCCCAGCTCTGCTCTGTCTGAGCAAAGCACAGCTATAACCCGCCCCCCTGTACCTTATCCCACTCTCCTCTCCTCAGTAAGTGTGATGCTTCTGAGTCAAGATGGCGGCGCCCGTATCTTAAATTCCTGAACAGAGTTGCAGCCCAGTGGGGGAAAGAATAATAAGTTAGTGACTAAAAATGTAAAATATATTAATTTTAGATGCTAGGGAACCGTTTTTTAAGAGTTTGGGCTTTTCATTAAATCACGCTGAAGGTCCGGTTTAACTTGGATCCTCACCCTGAATAAGAGCCTATCTTGTATGTTCCCCCCCGTACATACAGATTGCTCACATTAATCCGGACCTTCACCTTGAATAAGAGCCTATCTTGATTTTTCAACTACCTCTGCTGGAAGTATGTTCCAAGCATCTACTACTCTTTCTGTAAAATAATATTTTCTAACATTGCTCCTGATCTTCCCCCCGACTAGCTTCAGGTTGTGCCCCCGTGTTCTATCATTAAGTTTCTTCTTAAAAACACTTCCCTCCTGAACCTTATTCAATCCTTTCACATATTTAAAGGTCTCAATCATGTCCCCCCTCTCCCTTCTTTCCTCCAGACTGTACAAATTAAGTTCTTTAGGTCTCTCCTGAGAGTTTTAATAAGAGTCTATCTTGTATGTTCACCCCCCCCCCCTGTACATACAGATTGCCCACATTAATCCGGACCTTTACCTTGAATAAGAGCCTATCTTGTATGTCCCCCCTGTACATACAGATTGCCCACATTAATCCGGACCCTCACCCTAAATAAGAGCCTATCTTGTATGTTCCCCCTGTACATATAGATTGTCCACATTAATCCAGACCTTCACCCTGAATAAGAGCCTATCTTATATGTTCCCCCCTGTACATACAGATTGCTCACATTAATCCAGACCCTTACCCTGAATAGGAGCCTATCTTGTATGTCTCCCCCCCCTGTACATACAGATTGCTCACATTAACCCAGACCCTCATCCTGAATAAGAGCCTATCTTATATGCAACCCCCCCCCCCCCCCCCTTACATACAGACTGCCCACTTTAATCCGGACTTTCACCTTGAATAAGAGCCTATCTTATATGTTTCCCCCACCCTGTACATACAGATTGCTCACATTAATCCGGACCCTTACCCTGAATAGGAGCCTATCTTGTATGTTTCCCCCCCTGTACATACAGATTGCTCACATTAATCCGGACCCTCACCCTGGATAAGAGCCTATCTTGTATGTTTCCCCCCCCTGTACATACAGATTGCCCACAATAATCCAGACCTTCACCCTGAATAAGAGCCTATCTTGTATGTTTCCCCCTGTACATACAGATTGCTCACATTAATCCGGACCCTCACCCTGAATAAGAGCCTATCTTGTATGTTTCCCCCCTGTACATACAGATTGCCCACATTAAAAAATAATCCTACCTGCATCTACTGCATGCTATGAGCCTTTAAATATCCAAGACGGCGGCTCATGGAGCATCAGGCAGCCTGCAGACAGGAAGTGTCTTCTGACTATGCATCTCTGCATTCTGGGATTGCTGACCTTTTCCTGATCCCGGCTCTGCTCTGTCTGTGCAAAGCACAGCTATAACTCCGCCCCCTGCACTTTTGCCCCCTCTCCTCTCCTCAGTATGTGATGCTTCTGAAGCAAGATGGCGGCGCCCGTATCCTAGAGTCCTGAACAGAGTTGCAGTCCATCGGGGGAAAGAATAAGTGCCTAAAAACTTAAAATACAATTAATTAATTTTAGATGCTGGGGAATAGTTTTTTTTAAGGGTTTGGGCTCTTCATTAAATCATGCTGAAGGTCCGGTTTAACTGCTGTGCAGAGGATTCACGCTGAGGCCCACTTGTGCTCCCCCTTGAGGCAAATCAGAGCTGTCAGATGACATAGTCACGGCAACGACTCTGATTGGACGAGAGCCCGCTCATGCGCTGTTGGGCCAATAAGCGGCGAGTTATTATGGGCGATCTGGGGGGTTTGACACAGTGGGGCCTCCCACTCCCCCGGGGCACTGGAACAAAACCCGGGTTTTGTTTTGCTTTGATGTGTCTGTCGGGACGATCCTGGCCGTGGGTCGCTCACATGCTCAGAAAATGCCTAGTGTGTGCCCCGATCTCCTCCCTGCAGGAAGGGTGGCCGGGGAGGATTGGGGAGATTCACTCCTGAGCCCATCTGGCTAATCAAGAGCAAGGAGAGAATAGGTGTCCACCAGGCTTGCAGGTGGGTCTGGCCGGCTTAGGGGGGCAATTAGCCCAGCTTGTGGGTCAGGGAGAGGGTGACCTTCAAATGTCTAACTTCCCCCCGGAACTGTACCCGGACTTCTGCAGCCACCACAATCCTCAGCTACCGCAAGAGTGGATGTTCCGGGCCATGGTGGGGCTTCAATTGTATCAATCCACTGATGCTGGGCCTGGAGAGGTTCCATCCTGGTTCTGCCTTTATTCAGGGTGGAGGCAACAGAGAAACCATGAAAGGTGGGGCCACCCCAGCTTGTGACCTCCTCATTGGGCCTTCAATGCTAACTGTCACGCCTGCAGGAGGAGGCCCCTGTGCTCTGTGTGAATCATGTTCAGGTAAGGGCCTCTTTTAAAAAAGCCCTAGTACATTCTTCATTCACTGTGGTCACCGAGTAGCAAGGGCATGACCCCCCCCCCCTCCCCCAGGGTGACCTACCTCAGACGTCTCTGTGCTGGACGATGGCTCCACCCTCCTAGTTGGCGCTCCCAGCTCCACCGCACGCACGCGGTCTCCGAATCGCAGAGAACACAGGGACTCACTGACGTTGCGCTCAGCCGGGGAAACCTGCAGGGGGCGACAAAGAGCAGTGTCACTGCACCGCCTTCCTGTAGCCACCCCTGGAGAAATGTCTGACCTGCACTAACACCCCCCAATGTGTGTCCGAATTACCCCACTGGTCCAAAAATGCCCCTTCTATGTACCTACCTCATTGGCCCAAAAAATGCTTCTCGTTGTACCTACTGCACTGGCCCAGAAATACTCCTTCTTCTTACTTACCTCCCTGGCCTGGAAATGCCCCTTTCATGTACTTCCCACACTTGCCCAGAAATGCCCATTCCATATACTTACCATACAGGCCCAGAAAAGCCCCTCCATGTATTTCCCCCAGTTGCCCAGAAATGCCCATTCCATATACTTACCACAATGGCTTGGAAATTCCCCTTCGTGAACTTACCACACTGGCCCGGAAGTGAGCCTCAATGCACTTACCATACTGACCAAGAAATACCCCTTCATGTACTTACCATCCTGGCCTGGAAATGCCCCTTCATGTACTTACCATCCTGGCCTGGAAATGCCCCTTCATGTACTTACCATCCTGGCCCTGGAAATGCCCCTTCATGGAATTACCATCCTGGCCCTGGAAATGCCCCTTCATGTACTTACCATCCTGGCCTGGAAATGCCCCTTCATGTACTTACCATCCTCGCCTGGAAATGCCCCTTCATGTACTTACCATCCTGGCCTGGAAATGCCCCTTCATGGAATTACCATCCTGGCCCTGGAAATGCCCCTTCATGGAATTACCATCCTGGCCCTGGAAATGCCCCTTCATGGAATTACCATCCTGGCCCTGGAAATGCCCCTTCATGTACTTACCATCCTGGCCTGGAAATGCCCCTTCATGTACTTACCATCCTGGCCCTGGAAATGCCCCTTCATGTACTTACCATCCTGGCCTGGAAATGCCCCTTCATGTACTTACCATCCTGGCCTGGAAATGCCCCTTCATGTACTTACCATCCTGGCCTGGAAATGCCCCTTCATGTACTTACCATCCTGGCCCTGGAAATGCCCCTTCATGGAATTACCATCCTGGCCCTGGAAATGCCCCTTCATGGAATTACTGTATCATACTGGCTCAGAAAAGCGCCTCCATATACTTAGCATAGTGACCCGGAAATGGCTCTTCCCAGTACCTACCTCCCTGGCCCAGAAATGCCCCTCCACTATACTAATATATGTACTATGTGCATGTAGTAAGAAGCCAGGCCAGGTACTGCCCCCTTTCTGTGCCCCTCCCATGCCCAGGCAGCAGCCAATCAGAGGGGTGGAGGAGCTCACCTGGACGAGCAGTAGGGCTTTTCCATCGCGGCTTAGGGCCTCCTGCAGCAGGTAGGTGAGCTTGGAGTTGCGGTAGGGCACATGCGGCTGGTTGGAGCGCAGCGCGGAGAAGACGTCGCCCAGCGCCGACAGGGAGCGGTTGATGCATTGCGCCTCCCGCAGCCGCTCGCCAGCAGCGCCCGATCGTGACACCCGCTCCGATCCCGCCAGATCCACCAGATAGAGCTTCCCTGTGGGAGGACAAACGCCGGTGATCACTTTAATATTCTGCCCTTAGAAGTCACCCACCTACCCCCTCCCGGCCATACTTACCTGTGGTGCGGATGCCGGTGCTGGTCTCTCGCCCGCGGGCACTAAGAATGAGGAGGGCGTGTGAACGCGAGCTCTGGGCATTCAGGTTGGTGTGTTCGGTGACGCGCTGTTTGCGGCCAAGCTCCAGAATCTGCAGTGACAATGGGGGGCAATTCAGAGTCCGGAGTGAAACCTCGCTGATTTTTAGGAGAGAAAAATGTCATTAACTTTCATTGTCTCAAGGAAGATCCTAGAACTGGCCCAACGGGCATCTACCAGTATTTTGTATCAGGGAGCAGGATAGAAAATCCTCAGTCGCTGGTACAGAGCCCCCCAGACGCTGCATCGGTTCTACCTGAAAGTCCCCCCCCCCCCTCTGTTGGAGATGTGGGAAAGCTCGAGGATTGTAGCTTCTGGAGGGAGGTTGTGAGATGGATCCGCAAGATAATGGGGGAGGCCATAGCTCTCGTCCCACCTGTATCCCCGCACACTGGGGGGATCCAGCACCACCTTCCCTGGGCTCTTGGGTGAGGAGAGTGGAGGGTATTAGATGCATGGAGGACCTCACAGCCTCCCTCAGGCGAGACGCACAGGCTTCTGTGGACCCCATGGAATATGTTTATCGAGTTTCTGGAGGGAGGTTGTGAGATGGATCCGCAAGATAATGGGAGAGGCCGCACCTATCATCCCACCTGTATCCCAGCACACTGGCTTCTGTGGACCCCATGGAATATGTTTATGGAGTCAGATGAAGGCAAAGCGGTCCTGAGAGTATCCTGAATGGTCAGGGAGGCATGGGTGACACGGGGAGGGGATGGGCACCAGATCCCCTTTCCCTCCTTGTTTTCTTCCTCTCCTCCCTCTTCACCCCACTCGTCCCAACCTCCCCTCCATTCCTGTTGGGATGAGGGGGACTGCCCCCTCTGCCCCGCCTCTCCCTTGTGCCCTGGGGTTTGGGGGGGCTGGAGGGAGGCGGCCGGATCAGGGGGGGCTGTACGGATGGGGCTGCTCCTCCCCCCTGCCGATCCTTTCTTCCGGGGGGACGGGGCGTGGTCTCCCCCTCTCCTCTTAGTCCCACCCCCACCTTTTTTTCTCCTTTTTTTTAATTAAAAAGGTTGTCTGCCAGAAAGGGAGGGACACAGGGTCTGTTGCAGAACAGGGGGAGGAGGGATACGTGGAAACCCCAGTCCTTGTACCTCAATGTGATGGAACCCATGT
The DNA here is from genome assembly GCA_027917425.1 of Gastrophryne carolinensis. Taxonomy (NCBI): domain Eukaryota; kingdom Metazoa; phylum Chordata; class Amphibia; order Anura; family Microhylidae; genus Gastrophryne; species Gastrophryne carolinensis. Next base: position 79,784 of record JAQIHN010000200.1, on the reverse strand, counting down.
GTTGGTAATGTGAGAACGACAATGACCGTGTGTCCTGTTGTCAGTTTCAATAAAGATTATTGATAAAAAAAAACTTTCATCAGCTACCTTTGCGCTGATTCAGAGCCAGGTGCAAATTTACACCCTGTAGACAATAAAAGTAATGGCAATATTCTCTCCTAAAAAAGAAGTGAATTTTCTCACCAGACTTGACAAGCTTGTCCAATCAGCACGAGCCGGCAGCCATATTGTTCGTACCGCCTGCAAACACTTACCTTGTTGATGTCTTGCATGTTGCGCACGCTGTGCTGGCTCAGCCCCGGAACGTGGAGCTCCCCCCCGCTGCCCGGAGACATCTTGATATCCAGCGAGGCGCCACTTGGTGGGCCCAGCAGGTCCCTGAGGGGGCAAAGGGGGAAACTGTCAACTACAACTCCCAGCCACCATTCCCTGCCACCATTCCCAGCCACCATTCCCAGCCACCATTCCCAGCCATCATTCCCTGCCATCATTCCCAGCCACCATTCCAAGCCACCATTCCCAGCCACCATTCCCAGCCACCATTCCCAGCCACCATTCCCAGCCACCATTCCCAGCCACCATTCCCAGCCACCATTCCCAGCCACCATTCCCAGCCACCATTCCCAGCCACCATTCCCAGCCATCATTCCCAGTCACCATTCCCTGCCACCATTCCCAGTCACCATTCCCAGCCATCATTCCCAGCCACCATTCCCAGCCACCATTCCCAGCCACCATTCCCAGCCATCATTCCCAGCCACCATTCCCAGCCATCATTCCCAGCCACCATTCCCAGCCATCATTCCCAGCCACCATTCCCAGCCATCATTCCCAGCCACCATTCCCAGCCATCATTCCCAGCCATCATTCCAAGCCATCATTCCCAGCCATCATTCCCAGCCACCATTCCCAGCCACCATTCCCAGCCACCATTCCCAGCCATCATTCCCAGCCATCATTCCCAGCCATCATTCCCAGCCACCATTCCCAGCCATCATTCCCAGCCACCATTCCCTGCCACCATTCCCAGCCACCATTCCCAGCCATCATTCCCAGCCACCATTCCCAGCCATCATTCCCAGCCACCATTCCCAGCCACCATTCCCAGCCACCATTCCCAGCCACCATTCCCAACCACCATTCCCAGCCATCATTCCCAGCCACCATTCCCAGCCATCATTCCCTGCCACCATTCCCAGCCACCATTCCCAGCCATCATTCCCAGCCACCATTCCCAACCACCATTCCCAGCCATCATTTCCAGCCACCATTCCCTGCCACCATTCCCAGCCACCATTCCCAGCCATCATTCCCAGCCATCATTTCCAGCCACCATTCCCTGCCACCATTCCCAGCCACCATTCCCAGCCATCATTCCCAGCCATCATTCCCAGCCAACATTCCCAGCCAACATTCCCTGCCACCATTCCCAGCCATCATTCCAAGCCAACATTCCCAGCCAACATTCCCAGCCATCATTCCCAGCCACCATTCCCAGCCATCATTCCCAGCCACCATTCCCAGCCACCATTCCCAGCCACCATTCCCAGCCACCATTCCCAGCCATCATTCCCAGTCACCATTCCCTGCCACCATTCCCAGCCACCATTCCCAGCCATCATTCCCAGCCACCATTCCCAGCCATCATTCCCAGCCATCATTCCCAGCCATCATTCCAAGCCATCATTCCCAGCCATCATTCCCAGCCACCATTCCCAGCCACCATTCCCAGCCATCATTCCCAGCCATCATTCCCAGCCATCATTCCCAGCCACCATTCCCAGCCACCATTCCCAGCCACCATTCCCAGCCACCATTCCCTGCCACCATTCCCAGCCATCATTCCCAGCCATCATTCCCAGCCAACATTCCCTGCCACCATTCCCAGCCATCATTCCAAGCCAACATTCCCAGCCAACATTCCCAGCCAACATTCCCTGCCACCATTCCCAGCCACCATTCCCAGCCATCATTCCCAGCCATCATTCCCAGCCAACATTCCCTGCCACCATTCCCAGCCATCATTCCAAGCCAACATTCCCAGCCATCATTCCCAGCCAACATTCCCTGCCACCATTCCCAGCCACCATTCCCAGCCATCATTCCCAGCCAACATTCCCAGCCAACATTCCCTGCCACCATTCCCAGCCATCATTCCAAGCCAACATTCCCAGCCAACATTCCCAGCCACCATTCCCAGCCATCATTCCAAGCCAACATTCCCAGCCACCATTCCCTGCCATCATTCCAAGCCAACATTCCCAGCCAACATTCCCAGCCACAATTCCCAGCCATCATTCCCAGCCATCATTCCCAGCCACCATTCCCAGCCATCATTCCCAGCCACCATTCCCAGCCATCATTCCCAGCACTACCCCAGCCATCATTCCCAGCCATCATTCCCAGCCACCATTCCCAGCCACCATTCCCAGCCATCATTCCCAGCCACCATTCCCAGCCATCATTCCCAGCCACTATTCCCAGCCACCATTCCCAGCCATCATTCCCAGCCACCATTCCCAGCCACCATTCCCAGCCATCATTCCCAGCCACCATTCCCAGCCATCATTCCCAGCCACTATTCCCAGCCACCATTCCCAGCCACCATTCCCAGCCATCATTCCAAGCCATCATTCCCAGCCATCATTCCCAGCCACCATTCCCAGCCACCATTCCCTGCCACCATTCCCAGCCATCATTCCCAGCCATCATTCCCAGCCATCATTCCAAGCCAACATTCCCAGCCAACATTCCCAGCCAACATTCCCTGCCACAATTCCCAGCCATCATTCCCAGCCAACATTCCCTGCCACAATTCCCAGCCATCATTCCCAGCCATCATTCCCAGCCACCATTCCCAGCCATCATTCCCAGCCACCATTCCCAGCCATCATTCCCAGCACTACCCCAGCCATCATTCCCAGCCACCATTCCCAGCCACCATTCCCAGCCATCATTCCCAGCCACCATTCCCAGCCATCATTCCCAGCCACTATTCCCAGCCACCATTCCCAGCCATCATTCCCAGCCACCATTCCCAGCCACCATTCCCAGCCATCATTCCCAGCCACCATTCCCAGCCATCATTCCCAGCCACTATTCCCAGCCACCATTCCCAGCCACCATTCCCAGCCATCATTCCAAGCCATCATTCCCAGCCATCATTCCCAGCCACCATTCCCAGCCACCATTCCCTGCCACCATTCCCAGCCATCATTCCCAGCCATCATTCCCAGCCACCATTCCCAGCCACCATTCCCAGCCACCATTCCCTGCCACCATTCCCAGCCATCATTCCCAGCCACCATTCCCAGCCATCATTCCCAGCCACCATTCCCTGCCACCATTCCCAGCCACCATTCCCAGCCATCATTCCCAGCCACCATTCCCAGCCACCATCCCCAGCCATCATTCCCAGCCACCATTCCCAGCCACCATTCCCAGCCACCATTCCCAGCCACCATTCCCAGCCATCATTCCCAGCCACTATTCCCAGCCACCATTCCCAGCCACCATTCCCAGCCATCATTCCAAGCCATCATTCCCAGCCATCATTCCCAGCCACCATTCCCAGCCACCATTCCCTGCCACCATTCCCAGCCATCATTCCCAGCCATCATTCCCAGCCACCATTCCCAGCCACCATTCCCAGCCACCATTCCCTGCCACCATTCCCAGCCATCATTCCCAGCCACCATTCCCAGCCATCATTCCCAGCCACCATTCCCTGCCACCATTCCCAGCCACCATTCCCAGCCATCATTCCCAGCCACCATTCCCAGCCACCATCCCCAGCCATCATTCCCAGCCATCATTCCCAGCCACCATTCCCAGCCACCATTCCCAGCCACCATTCCCTGCCACCATTCCCAGCCATCATTCCCAGCCACCATTCCCAGCCATCATTCCCAGCCACCATTCCCTGCCACCATTCCCAGCCACCATTCCCAGCCATCATTCCCAGCCACCATTCCCAGCCACCATTCCCAGCCATCATTCCCAGCCAACATTCCCAGCCAACATTCCCAGCCAACATTCCCTGCCACCATTCCCAGCCATCATTCCCAGCCACCATTCCCAGCCATCATTCCCAGCCACCATTCCCAGCCATCATTCCCAGCACTACCCCAGCCATCATTCCCAGCCACCATTCCCTGCCACCATTCCCAGCACTACCCCAGCCATCATTCCAAGCCATCATTCCCTGCCACCATTCCCAGCCATCATTCCCAGCCATCATTCCCTGCCACCATTCCCAGCCACCATTCCCAGCCACCATTCCCAGCCATCATTCCCAGCCACCATCCCCAGCCACCATTCCCAGCCATCATTCCCAGCACTACCCCAGCCATCATTCCCAGCCACCATTCCCAGCCACCATTCCCAGCCATCATTCCCAGCCACTATTCCCAGCCACCATTCCCAGCCACCATTCCCAGCCACTATTCCCAGCCACCATTCCCAGCCATCATTCCCAGCCATCATTCCCAGCCATCATTCCCAGCCACCATTCCCTGCCATCATTCCCAGCCACCATTCCCAGCCATCATTCCCTGCCACCATTCCCAGGACTACCCCAGCCACCATTCCCAGCCACCATTCCCAGCCATCATTGCCAGCCACCATTGCCAGCCACCATTCCCAGCCATCATTCCCAGCCATCATTCCAAGCCATCATTCCCAGCCACCATTCCCAGCCACCATTCCCAGCCACCATCCCCAGCCACCATTCCCAGCCATCATTCCCAGCCACCATTCCCTGCCACAATTCCCAGCCATCATTCCCAGCCACCATTCCCAGCCATCATTCCCTGCCACCATTCCCAGCCATCAATTCCAGCCATCATTCCCTGCCACCATTCCCAGCCATCATTCCCAGCCATCATTCCCTGCCACCATTCCCAGCCACCATTCCCAGCCATCCTTCCCAGCCATCATTCCCAGCCACCATTCCCAGCCATCATTCCCTGCCATCATTCCCAGCCACCATTCCCAGCCACCATTCCCAGCCATCATTCCCAGCCACCATTCCCAGCCACCATTCCCAGCCACTATTCCCAGCCATCCTTCCCAGCCACCATTCCCAGCCATCATTCCCAGCCATCATTCCCAGCCACCATTCCCAGCCATCATTCCCAGCCATCATTCCAAGCCATCATTCCCTGCCACCATTTCCAGCCATCATTCCCAGCCATCATTCCCTGCCACCATTCCCAGCCACCATTCCCAGCCACCATTCCCAGCCATCATTCCCAGCCACCATTCCCAGCCATCATTCCCAGCCATCATTCCAAGCCATCATTCCCTGCCACCATTCCCAGCCATCATTCCCAGCCACCATTCCCAGCCACCATTCCCAGCCATCATTCCCAGCCATCATTCCCAGCCATCATTCCCAGCCATCATTCCCAGCCATCATTCCCTGCCACCATTCCCTGTCATCATTCCCAGCCATCATTCCCAGCCACCATTCCAAGCCATCATTCCAAGCCATCATTCCCTGCCACCATTCCCTGCCATCATTCCCAGCCATCATTCCCAGCCACCATTCCAAGCCATCATTCCCAGCCATCATTCCCTGCCACCATTCCCAGCCATCATTCCCAGCCACCATTCCCAGCCATCATTCCCAGCCACCATTCCCAGCCACCATTCCCAGCCATCATTCCCAGCCACCATTCCCAGCCACCATTCCCAGCCACCATTCCCAGCCATCATTCCCAGCCACCATTCCCAGCCACCATTCCCAGCCATCATTCCCAGCCATCATTCCCAGCCATCATTCCCAGCCATCATTCCCAGCCATCATTCCAAGCCATCATTCCCTGCCACCATTCCCTGTCATCATTCCCAGCCATCATTCCCAGCCATCATTCCCAGCCATCATTCCAAGCCATCATTCCCTGCCACCATTCCCAGCCATCATTCCCAGCCATCATTCCCAGCCATCATTCCCAGCCATCATTCCAAGCCATCATTCCCTGCCACCATTCCCTGTCATCATTCCCAGCCATCATTCCCAGCCATCATTCCCAGCCATCATTCCAAGCCATCATTCCCTGCCACCATTCCCTGCCATCATTCCCAGCCATCATTCCCAGCCACCATTCCAAGCCATCATTCCCAGCCATCATTCCCTGCCACCATTCCCAGCCATCATTCCCAGCCACCATTCCCAGCCATCATTCCCAGCCACCATTCCCAGCCACCATTCCCAGCCATCATTCCCAGCCACCATTCCCAGCCACCATTCCCAGCCATCATTCCCAGCCATCATTCCCTGCCACCATTCCCAGCCACCATTCCCAGCCATCATTCCCAGCCACCATTCCCAGCCACCATTCCCAGCCATCATTCCCAGCCACCATTCCCAGCCACCATTCCCAGCCATCATTCCCAGCCACCATTCCCAGCCACCATTCCCAGCCATCATTCCCAGCCATCATTCCCAGCCATCATTCCCAGCCATCATTCCAAGCCATCATTCCCTGCCACCATTCCCTGTCATCATTCCCAGCCATCATTCCCAGCCATCATTCCCAGCCATCATTCCAAGCCATCATTCCCTGCCACCATTCCCAGCCATCATTCCCAGCCATCATTCCCAGCCACCATTCCCAGCCACCATTCCCAGCCACCATTCCCAGCCACCATTCCCAGCCATCATTCCCAGCCATCATTCCCAGCCACCATTCCTAGCCATCATTCCCAGCCATCATTCCTTGCCACCATTCCCAGCCACCATTCCCAGCCATCATTCCCAGCCATCATTCCCAGCCATCATTCCCAGCCACCATTCCCAGCCATCATTCCCAGCCATCATTCCTTGCCATCATTCCTTGCCACCATTCCCAGCCATCATTCCCAGCCATCATTCCTTGCCACCATTCCCAGCCACCATTCCCAGCCATCATTCCCAGCCATCATTCCCAGCCATCATTCCCAGCCACCATTCCTAGCCATCATTCCCAGCCACCATTCCCAGCCACCATTCCCAGCCACCATTCCCAGCCACCATTCCCAGCCATCATTCCCAGCCACCATTCCCAGCCATCATTCCCAGCCACCATTCCCAGCCATCATTCCCTGCCATCATTCCTTGCCATCATTCCAAGCCATCATTCCTTGCCACCATTCCCAGCCACCATTCCCAGCCACCATTCCCTGCCATCATTCCTAGCCATCATTCCCAGCCACCATTCCCAGCCACCATTCCCAGCCACCATTCCCAGCCACCATTCCCTGCCATCATTCCTAGCCATCATTCCCAGCCACCATTCCCAGTCACCATTCCCAGTCACCATTCCCAGCCATCATTCCCAGACACCATTCCCAGCACTACCCCAGCCACCATTCCCAGCCACCATTCCCAGCCATCATTCCCAGCCATCATTCCCAGCCACCATTCCCAGCCACCATTCCCAGCCATCATTCCCAGCCACCATTCCCAGCCACCATTCCCAGCCACCATTCCCAGCCATCATTCCCAGCCATCATTCCCAGCCACCATTCCCAGCCACCATTCCCAGCCACCATTCCCAGCCACCATTCCCAGCCATCATTCCCAGCCACCATTCCCAGCCATCATTCCCAGCCACCATTCCCAGCCACCATTCCCTGCCACCATTCCCAGCCACCATTCCCTGCCACCATTCCCAGCCACCATTCCCTGCCATCATTCCCAGCCACCATCCCCAGCCACCATTCCCAGCCACCATTCCCTGCCACCATTCCCAGCCACCATTCCCTGCCATCATTCCCAGCCACCATTCCCTGCCACCATTCCCAGCCACCATTCCCAGCCATCATTCCCAGCCACCATTCCCTGCCACCATTCCCAGCCACCATTCCCAGCCACCATTCCCAGCCATCATTCCCTGCCATCATTCCCTGCCACCATTCCCAGCCACCATTCCCAGCCACCATTCCCAGCCATCATTCCCAGCCACCATTCCAAGCCACCATTCCCAGCCATCATTCCCAGCCATCATTCCCAGCCATCATTCCCAGCCATCATTCCCAGCCACCATTCCCTGCCACCATTCCCAGCCACCATTCCCAGCCACCATTCCCAGCCATCATTCCCAGCCACCATTCCCAGCCATCATTCCCAGCCATCATTCCCTGCCATCATTCCCAGCCATCATTCCCAGCCATCATTCCCAGCCATCATTCCCACCCACCATTCCCTGCCACCATTCCCAGCCACCATTCCCAGCCATCATTCCCAGCCACCATTCCCTGCCATCATTCCCAGCCATCATTCCCAGCCATCATTCCCAGCCACCATTCCCTGCCACCATTCCCAGCCACCATTCCAAGCCATCATTCCTAGCCACCATTCCCAGTCACCATTCCCAGCCATCATTCCAAGCCATCATTCCCAGCCACCATTCCCAGCCACCATTCCCAGTCACCATTCCCAGCCATCATTCCCAGCCACCATTCCCTGCCACCATTCCCAGCACTACCCCAGCCATCATTCCCAGCCATCATTTTCAGCCACCATTCCCAGCCATCATTCCTAGCCACCATTCTCAGCCATCATTCCAAGCCATCATTCCCAGCCACCATTCCCAGCCACCATTCCCTGCCACCATTCCCAGCCACCATTCCCAGCCACCATTCCCTGCCATCATTCCCAGCCACCATTCCCAGCCACCATTCCCAGCCATCATTCCCAGCCATCATTCTCAGCCACCATTCCCAGCCATCATTCCCAGCCACCATTCCCAGCCACCATTCCCAGCCACCATTCCCAGCCATCATTCTCAGCCACCATTCCCAGCCATCATTCCCGGCCACCATTCCCAGCCACCATTCCCAGCCATCATTCCCAGCCACCATTCCCAGCCATCATTCCCAGCCACCATTCCCAGCTATCATTCCCAGCCATCATTCCCAGCCATCATTCCCAGCCACCATTCCCAGCCACCATTCCCAGCCACCATTCCCTGCCACCATTCCCAGCCATCATTCCCAGTCACCATTCCCTGCCACCATTCCCTGCCACCATTCCCAGCCACCATTCCCAGCCACCATTCCCAGCCACCATTCCCAGCCACCATTCCCTGCCACCATTCCCAGCCATCATTCCCAGCCACCATTCCCAGCCACCATTCCCTGCCACCATTCCCAGCCACCATTCCCAGCCATCATTCCCAGCCACCATTCCCTGCCACCATTCCCAGCCATCATTCCCAGTCACCATTCCCTGCCACCATTCCCTGCCACCATTCCCAGCCACCATTCCCAGCCACCATTCCCTGCCACCATTCCCAGCCATCATTCCCAGCCACCATTCCCAGCCACCATTCCCTGCCACCATTCCCAGCCACCATTCCCAGCCACCATTCCCAGCCACCATTCCCAGCCACCATTCCCTGCCATCATTCCCAGCCATCATTCCCAGCCACCATTCCCAGCCACCATTCCCTGCCACCATTCCCAGCCACCATTCCCAGCCATCATTCCCAGCCATCATTCCCATCCACCATTCCCAGCCACCATTCCCAGCCATCATTCCCAGCCACCATTCCCATCCACCATTCCCATCCACCATTCCCAGCCATCATTCCCAGCCATCATTCCCAGCCACCATTCCCATCCACCATTCCCAGCCACCATTCCCAGCCACCATTCCCAGCCATCATTCCCTGCCACCATTCCCAGCCACCATTCCCAGCCATCATTCCCAGCCACCATTCCCAGCTATCATTCCCAGCCACCATTCCCAGCCATCATTCCCAGCCACCATTCCCAGCCATCATTCCCAGCCACCATTCCCAGCCATCATTCCCAGCCACCATTCCCAGCCATCATTCCCAGCCATCATTCCCATCCACCATTCCCAGCCACCATTCCCAGCCATCATTCCCAGCCATCATTCCCAGCCACCATTCCCATCCACCATTCCCAGCCACCATTCCCAGCCCTCATTCCCTGCCATCATTCCCAGCCACCATTCCCAGCACTACCCCAGCCACCATTCCCAGCCACCATTCCCAGCCACCATTCCCAGCCACCATTCCCAGCCATCATTCCCAGCCATCATTCCCAGCCATCATTCCCAGCCATCATTCCCAGCCACCATTCCCAGCCATCATTCCCAGCCATCATTCCCAGCCACCATTCCCAGCCATCATTCCCAGCCATCATTCCCAGCCACCATTCCCAGCCATCATTCCCAGCCATCATTCCCAGCCACCATTCCCAGCCATCATTCCCAGCCACCATTCCCATCCACCATTCCCAGCCACCATTCCCAGCCCTCATTCCCTGCCACCATTCCCAGCACTACCCCAGCCACCATTCCCAGCCACCATTCCCAGCCATCATTCCCAGCCATCATTCCAAGCCATCATTCCCAGCCACCATTCCCAGCCACCATTCCCAGTCACCATTCCCAGCCACCATTCCCTGCCACCATTCCCAGCCACCATTCCCAGTCACCATTCCCAGCCACCATTCCCTGCCACCATTCCCAGCCATCATTCCCAGCCATCATTCCCAGCCACCATTCCCTGCCATCATTCCCAGCCATCATTCCCAGCCATCATTCCCTGCCACCATTCCCAGCCACCATTCGCACCACATTCCTTGGGCTCTTGGGTGAGGAGAGTGGAGGATATTAGATGCATGGAGGACCTCACAGCCTCCCTCAGGCGAGACGCACAGGCTTCTGTCGACCCCATGGAATATGTTTATCGAGATTCTGGAGGGAGGTTGTGAGATGGATCCACAAGATAATGGGAGAGGCCGCACCTATCGTCCCACCTGTATCCCGGCACACTGGGGGGATCCAGCACCACCTTCCCTGGGCTCTTGGGTGAGGAGAGTGGAGGGTATTAGATGCATGGAGGACCTCACAGCCTCCTTCAGACGAGACGCACAGGCTTCTGTGGAGTTTCTGGAGGGAGGTTGTGAGATGGATCCGCAAGATAATGGGAGAGGCCACACCTATCGTCCCACCTGTGGACGCTTCTGTGGACCCCATGGAATATGTTTATCGAGTCAGATGAATGTACAGAGAGTATCCTGAATCGTCAGGGAGGCATGGGTGACACGGCACCAGATCCCCCTTCCCTCCATGTTTTCTCCTCTCCCCTCCCTCTTCACCCCGGAAACTGTCAACTACAACTCCCAGCACTACCCTGCCACCATTCCCAGCCCTAATCTGCGTCTTCCTGTGATTGGCCCCCATTCTCTGTGGGCGGTTCTGCGGCCTCCCCTCCCATCATCCTAATCCCAGCAGCATCGCTCACACAGGAGGGCAGCTCGGGGGTGGGGCTGATAGGATACCCCGCCCACTACAAGGTAGCATCCAGTCATCGAGCTGCCTTCCTGTCTGAGCGATGCTGCTATAGCGCCCCCCCACCTCCCGTCCCCCATCGCTCACCGCAAGGTCTCATTGTAGATCTCCAGCATGCTGACACTCAGCTGGTGCTCCCAGGAGTCGGCGCGACTGCTCACTTCGGCCAGGAGGAGGCGCAGCGCCCGTTGGTTGAGGCCAGGATTAGAGGGGACACCCTGCGGGGGAGAGACACAGGGCAGACGTCAGCACTGGGCAAGCGCCGGGGGCCCCTGCACCTGGGGGGGCCCCATCTTATTCCCTCTACACTGGGCAGCCCCCTATGCAGGATGCAGGGCCGGTCATTAGGAGAGACTGTCACTTCTAATACACTTTCTACTGTCTACTCCTTGTTTCCCTTTATTTCATTCTTTTTTTCCATCTATTCTTTTTTCTTTCATCTGCCATTCCTTTTCTTTCTCGATTTCTTCTACTCTTCTATTATTTCTGTCAGTGCTATTCTTTGTTTCCTTCCTTCTGTTCTATTCTGTTCTTTCTTTCCCTCTATCTCTTACTTTCTATATATTCTTTATCTGTTCTTTCTGAAATTCTTTTCTTTTTTTCTTCCCTCTCTTATTTTTTCCTTCTTTCACTTCTTTTCAGCCATTCCATCTTAATAAATTCCTGCTTTCTTTTTTTCTGCCGTTGCTTTTTTCTTTCTTTGTTTTTGTCATTCGCTCATTCATTTTTTTTTTCTTTTTGACATTCATTTTATTTATATATATTTAGATATATATATTTATATTTATATATTTTGTTTTTTTTTACCCTTTTGTATATTTCTTTCTTTATTTCCATCTATTTTTTTTGTTTCCGTCTTTATTCTTTTTGTCATTTCCTTCTTTCCTTTTTTTTGTCATTCCTTTTCTCTTTCCTTCTTTTTTTCTTTATTCCTTCTATCCTTTCTTTTTCTTTATTTCGTCTATTCTTTCTTTTTCTTTCTGTCTGCTATTCCTTTAATTATTTCATCCTTTATTTCTCTTTCTGTCATTCTCTCTATTTTTATATCCTCTATCATTTCTTTCTATTCTTTTCTTTCTTTCCTTCTATTCTACCTCTCACTTTCTTTACATCCATTCTTTGTTTCTTTATTTAATCTGTTTATTCCGCCATTTTGTTTCTTCCCTCTCTTTCTTTTAGCCTTTCTTTCGTTTCATTTCTGCCATTCCATCTTTATAAATACCTGCTTTCCTTTCTGTCAATGCATTTATTCTTTCTGTCATTTCTTTTATTCATTTGTTCTTTCTTTCTTTTTTTCTGTCATTCCTTCTATTCTTTTCTTCCCTTCTATTCTATCTCTCACTTTCTTTACACATATTGTTTCTTTCTTTTATTCTTTCTTGCACCCGTTTGCTCTGCCATCCTGTTTCTCCCCTCTTTTTATTTTATCCTTTCTTTCCTTCGCCTCATTTCTGCCATTCCATCTTTATAAATGCCTGCTTTCTTTTCTGTCATTGCTTCCTTCCATTACTTCATTCTTTCTGTCATTCCTTCTATTACTTCATTCTTTCTGTCATTCCTTCTATCCCTTCTTTCTTTCTGTCATTCCTTCTATCCCTTCTTTCTGTCATTCCTTCTATCACTCCATTTTGTCATTCTTTCTATCCCTTCTTTTTTTCTGTGATTCCTTCTTTCCCTTCTTTCTTTCTGTCATTCCTTCTATTGCTTTATTCTTTCTGTCATTTCTTCTATCCATTCTTTCTTTCTGTCATTCCTTCCATTACTTCATTCTTTCTGTCATTCCTTCTTTTACTTCATTCTTTCTGTCATTCCTTCTATTACTTCATTCTTTCTGTCATTCCTTCTATTACTTCATTCTTTCTGTCATTCTTTCTATCCCTTCTTTTTTTCTGTCATTTCTTCTATCCCTTCTTTCTTTCTGTCATTCCTTCTATTACTTCATTCTTTCTGTCATTCCTTCTATCCCTTCTTTCTTTCTGTCATTCCTTCTATCACTCCATTCTGTCATTCTTTCTATCCCTTCTTTCTTTCTGTCATCCCTTCATTCTTGCTTTCTCTTTCTTTCTGTCATTCCTTCCATCCCTTCATTCTTTCTGTCATTTGTTCAATTACTTCTTTCTTTCTGTCATTCCTTCTATCCCTTCATTCTTTCTGTCATTTGTTCAATTACTTCTTTCTTTCTGTCATTCCTTCCATCCCTTCATTCTTGCTTTCTCTTTCTTTCTGTCATTCCTTCCATCCCTTCATTCTTTCTGTCATTTGTTCAATTACTTCTTTCTTTCTGTCATTCCTTCTATCCCTTCATTCTTTCTGTCATTTGTTCAATTACTTCTTTCTTTCTGTCATTCCTTCTATCCCTTCATTCTTGCTTTCTCTTTCTTTCTGTCATTCCTTCTATCCCTTCATTCTTTCTGTCATTTGTTCAATTACTTCTTTCTTTCTGTCATCCCTTCTATCCCTTCATTCTTGCTTTCTCTTTCTTTCTGTCATTCCCTCTCTTTCTTATTTCCTCTGAACTTACTTTCTGTCATTCCTTCTTTTATATTCTTTCTATTCTTTGCCAATATTCACCATACACGCAGCTTAACTACTATGTATAGAGTCCTGCCACATCGCAAGGGGCCCCCAGAGACTCTATCGCCCACACTGTCACATGACAGCCTGGCTCAGGCTCCGCCCCTGAGGAGCCCCCCACTCACCTCCATGCTGTAGGTCTTCCCGGAGCCCGTCTGCCCATAGGCCAGAATGCAGACGCTGTAACCGTCCAGACAGGAAGTGATGAGCGGGGACACCTCGCCGAACACCTGCAGGAAGGGAAAGTGCCCCATTATACTCCGCCACTGCTATGGCGTGCGCCATCCCACCCGCCAGCCTCAGCCACGCCCCTACCTCCTCCTGGGTGGCGTCCGGCCTGAAGACTCTGTCCAGCTCGAAGCTGAATGTCTTCCCGCGCTGTGTAACCTGCAGAATCCCGTCATCATCCGGGTCAAAGGCCACCACCTCCTCCGCCCCGGGGCCCGCTCCATCCTCCGCTGTGATTGGCCGAACGCGGCCGAGGACGCGGATGTTCCCTGCCAAGGCACCGCACAGTTATAATGCGCCCACGCTTCCTGTGCTGCGCTGCGGAGAGGGTCAGCGCTATGTTCATTTAAGCATTAAAAGCTCCGCAGGGGCGGGGCCACACTCACCCCGCAAACGCACCAGCTGGTTGTGACACTCCTTACGCAGCTGCAGCTCCCGGCGGTACTTCCCCAGCAGCTCAACGTTCACCTCCTGCACCTGCCGCAGCGCCTCTGCAAACTGCAGAGAGACCGTGTTACCCCTCTGAGGACCAACTGCCCCCAACATCTGCCCCACCCTGCCCCCGACATCTGCCCCACCCTGCCCCCGACATCTGCTCCACCCTGCTCCCGATATCTGCCCCACCCTGCCCCCGACATCTGCTCCACCCTGCTCCCGATATCTGCTCCACCCTGCCCCCGATATCTGCTCCACCCTGCTCCTGCCCCCAACATCTGCTCCACCCTGCTCCTGCCCCCGACATCTGCTCCACCCTGCTCCTGCCCCTAACATCTGCTCCACCCTGCTCCTGCCCCCAACATCTGCTCCACCCTGCTCCTGCCCCTAACATCTGCTCCACCCTGCTCCTGACCCCGACATCTGCTCCACCCTGCTCCTGCCCCCAACATCTGCTCCACCCTGCTCCTGCCCCAACATCTGCTCCACCCTGCTCCTGACCCCAACATCTGCTCCACCCTGCTCCTGCCCCCAACATCTGCTCCACCCTGCTCCTGCCCCCAACATCTGCTCCACCCTGCTCCTGACCCCAACATCTGCTCCACCCTGCTCCTGCCCCCAACATCTGCTTTTGTACAACAAAACTGTCAGTGAGTTTTTAAACTTTAGGCATGAGTTTTATTACTGTTAGTGCCCTCCGGTCCCACAGCAGTCTATGGATTTTGCTATGGGGCCCTATGAAACCTATGTAAGCCCCTGCTCCAGCCTGCCATCGCTCCCAATATTTTTTCCCTTGGGAGTCCTGGCCTGCGCCTGCCCCCAGGAAGCCCCACCCTGCTTATGCCCCCAACATCTGCCCCCTTGGAAGCCCTGCCCCGTCAATACCCCTATCTGATCTGTGCTATAGACGCCCTACCCAGCATCAGCTTGCTTTAAGCCCTGACCTGCCCTCTGAAAGCCTCATCCTACTCCTGCCCCTGACATCTGCCTCCTGGAAGCCCTGCCCTGCCAATACCCCCTTCAGATATGTCCTATGTAGGCCTTACCTAGCCTCACTTTGCTTTAAGCCCTGACCTACCCCTTGCCATCTGCCCCCTGGAAGCCCTGACCTGCCCCCGACCTCTGCCCCTTGGAAGCCCCACACTGCTCCTGCCTCCGCCACCGACCCTGGAATCTCCACCCTGCTCCCGTCCCTGATATCCTTCGCCTGGAAGCCCCACCCTGCTCCTGCCCCCCGGAAGCCCTGCCCTGCTCCTGTCCCTAAAGTTTGCCCCCTGGAAGCCCCCTGCCCTGCCAATACCCCTTGAAGATCTGTGCTATGGAGGACCTACACAGCATCAGCTCGCTTTAAGCCCTGACCTACCCCTTGCCATCTGCCCCTTGGAAGCCCTGACCTGCCCCAACATCTGCCCCCTGGAAGCCCTACCCTGCTCCTGCCCCTGACATCTGCCCCCGGAAGCCCTGCCCTGCCAATACTCCTTTCAGATCTGAAGTATGGAGGCACTATCCAGCATCAGCTTGCATTAAGCCCTGACCTACCCCTTGCCATCTGCCCCTTAGAAGCCCTGACCTGCCCCAACATCTGCCCCTTGGAAGCCCCACCCTGCTCCTGCCCCTGACATCTGCCCCCGGAAGCCCTGCCCTGCCAATACCCCTTTCAGATTTGAAGTATGGAGGCACTATCCAGCATCAGCTTGCATTAAGCCCTGACTTACCACCAACATCTGCCCCTTGGAATCTCCACCCTGCTCCCGTCCCTGATATCCTTCGCCTGGAAGCCCCACCCTGCTCCTGCCCCCCGGAAGCCCTGCCCTGCTCCTGTCCCTAAAGTTTGCCCCCTGGAAGCCCCCTGCCCTGCCAATACCCCTTGAAGATCTGTGCTATGGAGGACCTACACAGCATCAGCTCGCTTTAAGCCCTGACCTACCCCTTGCCATCTGCCCCTTGGAAGCCCTGACCTGCCCCAACATCTGCCCCTTGGAAGCCCCACCCTGCTCCTGCCCCTGACATCTGCCCCCGGAAGCCCTGCCCTGCCAATACCCCTTTCAGATTTGAAGTATGGAGGCACTATCCAGCATCCGCTTGCATTAAGCCCTGACCTACCCCCAACATCTGCCCTTTGGAATCTCCACCCTGCTCCCGTCCCCAATATCCTTCCCCTGGAAAACCCTGCCCTGCTCCTGCCATAACATCTGCCCCCTGGAGGTTCTGTTTTGCCAAAAACCCCCTCTCAAATATGTAGAGTGGAAGCCCCATCCTGCTCCTGCCCTGAAAGCCCTAACTTGCTTCCGCCCCTCCAATATTTGCCCCCCGGAAGCACTCACCTGGCTGCGGGCCTCTTGCATGGCGTCCTGCAGCAGAGTGGGGAAGTCTCGCACTTGCCTCTTTAGAGCATTGTAATCATGCGTCAGCGTGCGCAGCGCTGGCTGGAGCATCAATAGGTTCTTGCGCACACCTGTAGGGGGAGAGAGAAATGCTCAGGGGCAGGGGTTAGGGCTTATCCCACCCATAAAAGCAAACGCTGCTCCTCGTGGGTGGAGCCGATGATTTCATTGGCTGTCACCCGCATACTTACCGTCCAGGCTCTGGTGCACGGCCCGCATCTCCTCCTGTGCTCGGTCATAGGCCTCTTCCACCGCCAGCTCCTTCTCCTGCTGCAGCGCCTGGAACTCCTGCACCATCTGCTCCTGCACCCGCTCCAGCTCCGCCGCATACAGCGCCACCTGCGGGGAGAGCAGGTAAAGGTAAGTGCATGCGGGGGACTTATTCTATGGGGAGCGGAGGCTTGCTGGCCCCAGGGAGCTCACCTGAGCGCGCAGCTTGGCCGCCTCTTGCTGCTCGTGCTGCAGCCGCTTCCTCATCTCCTGCAGTGTCCGGCTGTGTCTGTCCAGCTGCTCCTGGAGATACGAGCGCTGCTCCTCTGCATGGCTGAGCGCGTCCTGCATCTCCCCCGACTCCACCGCTGGCACCACATACTGTGTGGGAGGGAGCAGAGGGGTCACACCGCACCGCTGCCTGCCCCTGCGGGGGGCACCCCCAGCCTTCTGCATGCGCCATCATCCCACATGCACACTGACCCTCTTTCTGCACTGTGCTGCATATTAAAGTGGACCAAAACCCAGGATAGAGCCTGATGAAGTGGGTGATGTGCCCACGGAATGCGTGGCTCCTCGTGGAGAGACTTCACACATGTTATTTTCATGATACCTTGGCTTTATTTCTGGTGATGTTTTTTGTGATAGATTTGTGATATTATTTTTTGGTTGGCATTGTGATTTATATCAGTGGTTCCCCTTTGGGATGCCTAAATAATATATACAGGTGATTATATTTTCATTGGTGAATAGAGTAGATTGATATGTTTATGAGTTGTTATGGTTGGGAATATTAATTCTTAATTGATTGTTTGACTGGTAGCACTTGCACTTTATAAATATATAGATTTTATAGTGATCCGGATCATAGGCAGGATTTGCACACGTTTAGTGCTTTATAAATATATAGATTTTATAGTGATCGGATCATAGGCAGGATTTGCACACGTTTAGTGCTTTATAAATATATAGATTTTATAGTGATCCGGATCATAGGCAGGATTTGCACATGTTTAGTGCTTTATAAATAATACCATTTTGTGAATACTCACCTGTAAAATTAGTATTATAAGTATGTCACACACCCCACTTCAATCATTAATTATTACAATAGGGTAATACCTACCGCTAGGTGGCAGCGTTGCAGAGAATCTCCAAAAAAGCAACAGGCCCCTCCCGGTCTATACATACCTGGTACCTCCCAATAATCTCCCAGTATTAGAACAGCAGTAAGACAAGGTACCAGGAACAAACAAATGTAACCCTCAAACGTAAAGAACAAAACTTCACCATATAAAGAGCCAGGATACCAAAAAGGGCGGGTGAAGTGGGGTGTGTGACATACTTATAATACCCATTTTACAGGTGAGTATTCACAAAATGGTATTATTCTAAGTATGTCACACACCCCACTTCAATCATTAATTATTACAATAGGGACATCCAACAGCAGTGTCCAGAAAAAGGGCGGGTATCCAACCAGGCAATAATGCAGAAAACTCAAACCACTGCAGCCTGCAGAACCTTGCGCCCAAAAACAGCATCCGCTGAGGCCCGCACATCAACCTTATAAAACTTAGAAAAAGTATGAACCGAAGACCAAGTCGCAGCCTTACAAACTTGCTCAACAGAAGCCTGGTGCTGAAAAGCCCAGGACGCTCCAACCGCGCGAGTAGAATGAGCAGTAACACGAAAAGGAGGATCCTTCCCCTTGGCCGAATAGGCTCCAACAATCGCCTGACGAATCCATTTGCTAATGGAAGACTTAGCCGGAGCCAAACCCTTCCTAGGCCCACAGGGCACAATGAAAAAGGCATCAGTCTTACGAAAAGAAGACGTAGTACGTAGATAGTACCTGACACAACGTACAACATCCAAGCAGTGCAACGCACTCTCCTTGACATTCTTAGGCTTAGGACACAAAGAAGGAAGAACAATGTCCTGGTTAAGATGAAAAGCAGAGACCACTTTAGGAAGAAAGTCTGACTTGAAGCGAAAAACCACTTTGTCCTGATGTTCCTCAAAATAAGAAGCCTGAATTGACAAGGCTGCCAACTCCGAAACACGCCGAACCGAAGTGATGGCCACCAGAAAGGCAACCTTCTGAGTCAAAGTGGACAGAGCAATATCCCGCAAAGTTACAAAAGGAGGAGCCTGAGGAGCAGAGAGAACCAAATTCAAATCCCAAACAGGGAGCAACGGCTTCCTAGGAGGCCGCAGATGCGAAACCCCCTGGAAAAAAGTCTTGACCAAAGAATGGCTAGCAAAGGACCTCTGAAAAAAGATAGACAAAGCAGAAACCTGCCCCTTCAAGGTACTAAGCTGCAGACCAGAGTCCAGCCCTGATTGAAGAAACTCCAAAATCCTAGAAATAGAAAAGACCCGGCAAGGCAAAGACCTAGCCTCACACCAATCAATATAAGATCTCCAAGACCTATAATAGATGGAAGAAGAAGATCTCTTCCTAGCACTAATAAGAGTCCGAATGACCGAATCCGAAAGACCCTCCTCCTTTAAGATGGAGGTTTCAGCAGCCAAGCCGTCAAAGCCAGCGTTTGTAAACTGGGGTAACACAGTTGGCCCTGAGTGAGAAGATCCGGCCGAAGAGGCAGATTGAGCTGATCCACTGCCAGACGAACGATGTCTGCGAACCACACCCGCCTTGGCCACCTTGGAGCCACGAGAATGGCGGGAACTCCTTCCAGAACCAACTTTCGCAGCACCCTGCCTAGCATGGGAATCGGAGGAAACAGATAAAGAAACCCCAGGTCCCTCCAGCTCAGGGCCATGGCATCCACCGCCAGAGCCAGAGGATCCCGGGACAGTGACACGAATGTCGGAAGCTTGTGATTGTGACGAGAGGCAAACAGATCCACCTCCGGCGTCCCCCATCGGAGACAAAGCGACCGAAACACCTGGGGATGGAGCGACCATTCCCCCCGGCGGGACGAACACCGGCTCAGAAAGTCCGCCTCTGTGTTTTCCACTCCTGGAATGTAAACTGCCAAGATGCAAGGGACATGAGTCTCTGCCCACACTAGAATCAGAGACACCTCCCTGTGGGCACCCAGACTGCGAGTCCCGCCTTGGTGATTGATGTAAGCAACCGCCGTCTGATTGTCCGATCGAACCTGAACCGGCAGGCCCTGTAAATGATGCGTCAAGCGAGACAGAACCAACCTGATGGCCCGCAACTCCAGAACATTGATGGGCAAGTGGGCCTCCTGAGGGTCCCACTGCCCCTGAAACTGAAGATCCTTCCAGAAACCTCCCCATCCTGACAAACTGGCATCCGTGGTGACAGTTTCCCAAAGCGGGGTCAAAAACGACCTGCCCTTCAGAAGGTTGTCCGAGACCAACCACCACAGAAGGGACTGCCGAACCCGAGGAGACATCCGGAAGGACCGGTCCAACGACCTCGGACGCCGGTCCCAAGACGCCAAAAGATGAAGCTGAAGCGTCCTCGTATGAAACTGCGCTAAGGGAACTACCTCGAACGAGGCCACCATCAACCCCACCAGTCTCATCCCTAGCCGAATGGACGGGCGAGGATGGGAGAGAAGAAGCTGAGCCAATTCCTGAATCAACAGAACCTTGGCCTGAGGGAGAAACACTCTGTGCTGGCAGGAGTCCAACGACATCCCCAGAAAGGTCACCACCCTGGCCGGAACCAGAGAAGACTTGGAGTAATTGATCACCCAGCCGAACCTCTCCAGCATAGACACCACCATGCTGGTGTCCCCCTCTGCTTGACTGAAGGAAGGCGCCATGATGAGAAGATCGTCCAGATAAGGCACAATGCGAATCCCCTGAGCTCTGAGCAGGGCCATCACCCCCGCCAACACCTTGGTGAACACTCTCGGAGCAGAGGTGAGGCCGAATGGAAGAGCCACAAATTGAAAATGCCGATCCTCCACCACAAAACGAAGGAACCTCTGATGAGCTGGGAAGATCGGAATGTGAAGGTACGCATCCTTGATGTCTATGGACGTCACAAAGTCCCCCTGCCGAAGCGAACCGATCGCAGACCGCAGGGTTTCCATGCGGAACTTCCGGGGACGAATAAATCTGTTGAGAAACTTCAAATCCAGAATCGGACGGAAGGACCCGTCCTTTTTGGGGACAGTGAAGAGATTGGAATAAAACCCGCGCCCTACCTCCGAAGGAGGAACCGGGCAGACGACTGCTAATTCCAGAAGATTCCTTACCGCCGCCAGGAGCCCCTGCGCGGCCAAAGGATCCGAAGATACCCGAGACCTGAAGAACCTTGGAGGAGGACGGGACTCGAACTCCAACTTGTAACCGGCCGACACCACCTCCCGGATCCACCTGTCTGAGACCTCCTGGTCCCATACCCGGGAGAAGAGTCGCAACCGTCCCCCCACCCGTACGGGTGAGGGCGCCCCCTCATTGCTGAGCGGGCTTGGCAACTGGCTTGGGCTTGGCGCCCCAGACGTGAGCAGGGCGGCCACGGCCTTTACCCCTATTCCAACTGGCGCCCCTGGAGGCCGAGAAGCCCGCACCCCTGCCGGCTCTGGCTCCCCGAAAGGACGGATTGAAGGAGACCGTCCCCCGAAAGGAACGGCGAAATTTCTTGCGCTGAGGTAACTTACCTCCCTTGGCAACAGAATCCAGCCTCTCACCAAACAGCCTCAAACCCAAAAAGGGAAGAGCCGTGAGCGATCTTTTAGAATTAAAATCAGCCGTCCACTGTCTCAACCACACACAGCGACGGATAGCTACCAGCAGGGCAGTAGCCCTGCCACACATCAACATGGCATCCTCCTGAGCGGCCAGAATAAACGGCAAGAAGGAATCACAGCGCTTAAGCGCGAGAGACTCATCACTAGTAGGCTCAAGATCCACACCTAAGTCCCTGACAATAGACCTGACCGCCAAAGTCAAAAGAGCCGAAGCACAGACAGGCTTTAGCACCGAACCCGCACATACAAAACCATGGCGGGCCAGCTGATCAATCCGGCGATCCTCGCCGTCCCTGAGCGAAGTCGTGTCAGGAGAATGTACAACCGCCGTGTTGGACAGTCCCAAGACCGGAGTATCTACCTCAGGAGGGACAGACCAACGCTTCATCAAGTCCGCCGGAAAAGGATACTTTCTATCCCAGCTAGGCGGAACACCGACGAGACGCGTAGGTTGCTCCCATTGCTTAAGTACAACCTCTTCAAAATGCTGTTGACTGGGAAACTCCAAGCGCTGCTTGGACACCCCAAAAAGCTGACCTTTAGGCCTAGGAGCAACTGCCGGAGGATCCAAATCCAAAACCTCAAACATTTGAGCCAGAATAGTAGACGAATCGGGAGGGGGGCCCTCAGCCTGGTCCCCCTCAGCACCCAGCAACTGATGAACCTCGGAATCCTCTTCCTCAACGAGCTCACCCTCTTCAAGGGGACGATCTGACCAATCCAGGTCCCCAATAACTTCCTCATCTGAATCCGGCAGATGCTTCCGCTTAGCTGGAGCCTTCTGAGCGACCACTGCGGAAAACATTTTCTCTAGGCTGGCCAAACGGGCGCATACCTCAGATTGCGAATCCCCACCCATGACAACGTCACACGGGGTCCGGAACAAGCGAGGGGGAGAGGGAGATGGCGCGGCCGATGAAGTGCTAGGCACCGGAGTGCTGGACTGCCACTCAATGTTCCGCTGTGCACATGGAATACATAAAATGACATCATCCCCCTGGAGCGGAGCCCCACAACCCCCACACACCTTGGATTGTCCCGAAGGACCGTTTCCGGTATCTTTGACAGCCTCCATATGGTGAAATTATGGTATTCGCAGAACCCAGGGATTTACGCAGTAAGCGACCCGGGATGCCCCTTTAGATACTGTCTAGCTAAAAATTTTATACCACTCTGACCATGGGAATTAAACAGACAAATATCCCAAATTTCCCAAAACTAGCCAGGTATATAAGACCGGGAGAGCCCTGCAAGACGGGGTCCCAGGATCTGAAAAACACAAAAAAACAGGGACAACAATCATTCCGGGCACACAATACACATGTGTATACAGTAACATTCAAATATATATATATATATATATATATATATACACTGAAAAGGTCTCCCCCCCCCCCCCCCCTTTAACCACGATCTAAGCAGATGGTTAACAGGACCTGCCATCACCTCCAAGGGTGGGAGCGAGGGGGAGGAGGTAAGGGGGATAATAACAGCAGGGGAAAAGGAGAAACATATCTACTAAACAAAAGCCGTAGGCTACCCCCGTCCTAACAAGGAAATAAAAGAGCCTACCGGAGGGAGCACTGCCTCAGCGCGTGAGATGGCGGCCAGACAACAGCGCCGCTCAGGAGGGAAGGAAGAAGGTGTGCCACCTGGAAACGCGGGAGCCGCAGTAGCCCCGCCCCTCCCTGAAGCGCCAATCACTGCGCGGACCGCGCACGACGCGGTCCCGCCCCTCTCCAGCGCGCCGAGCGTCTGACCCTGCGAGGACAGCGCTCGCATAATAACAGAACCGGTGGAACTACCGGCCGGTCCCCCAGTGTACACGCACACAAAAAAACAGCCCTGGCCCTCACAAAACTCTCTCTCCTTCGCTGACAAACATGCAGAGCCACAAGCGCCGAACTCGGCGCTTCCCAACCAGGCGGGCCCGCGGTGCAGCGCGCCGCGTGACCCCGCCCCTCAGCTCCCTGAGAGGAATCCCGCGGAAAACAGCGCCATCATGCTATACAAGTACAACAAATCACCCACAGCGGGCCAGAGCGCAGGACACACACACATCAAACGCCCGCCGGAAAGCGCCCCAAAATAAAAACGCAGGAACCGCAAAGCCAGTTAAAGCAAACACACACACAGTCACCCATGACGCCCGGTGCCAGAGAATAAACCACAGTAGCATGCCCAGAACACAGTAACGGGCTATCTATATTGCTAGGTAATAGGGGCATCCCACATCCGGATCACCACTCCGGGAATCCCGCTATGCCCCACAATATGGAGTCGAGCGGAGGAGCTAATCTCCTAGGCACATAAAGTGCCGGCTACCTTTTGCCCGACCTACAGCCAAAGCTGGGAGGCTGCCAGTTAACAGGGAGGATAACAAAACAGAACCGGGCAGAAATAGACCGTAAGGGGGGGGGGAGGGGTGATACCCCGGCTACCTGCAAGCAGGAGACTTCTTTCTTCTGTCTTGTCGCCACCTTGCAGAGAAGAACACTGGGAGATTATTGGGAGGTACCAGGTATGTATAGACCGGGAGGGGCCTGTTGCTTTTTTGGAGATTCTCTGCAACACTGCCACCTAGCGGTGAGTAAACCCTATTGTAATAATTAATGATTGAAGTGGGGTGTGTGACATACTTAAAATATATAGATTTTATATTGATCCGGATCATAGGCAGGATTTGCACATGTTTAGCACTTTATAAATATATAGATTTTATAGTGATCCGGATCATAGGCAGGATTTGCACGTTTAGTACTTTATAAATATATAGATTTTATAGTGATCCGGACCATAGGCAGGATTTGCACGTTTAGTACTTTATAAATATATAGATTTTATAGTGATCCGGACCATAGGCAGGATTTGCACATGTTTAGTACTTTATATAAATATATAGATTTTATAGTGATCCGGATCATAGGCAGGATTTGCATGTTTAGTACTTTATAAAATACATTTTTATTAATGACATATTTATAATCACTACATACAATACACTCAACATTAAAATCCCTTAAAAACACATAAATGGGACAATAACACACAGGACAAACCAACATAAAGGTGTGTCGGCGATGGGGAGAGTCTAACCGCACTAACTGATATCAAATGCCTAGATATATATGTGCTAAAATCATTCAACAAAGTGTTCCAACAGTGCAACTGAGCATGTGCAAATCCTGCCTATGATCCGGATCACTATAAAATCTATATATTTATAAAGTACTAAACATGTACAAATCCTGCCTATGGTCCGGATCACTATAAAATCTATATATTTATAAAGTACTAAACATGTACAAATCCTGCCTATGGTCCGGATCACTATAAAATCTATATATTTATAAAGTACTAAACATGTACAAATCCTGCCTATGGTCCGGATCACTATAAAATCTATTTATTTTTGATCAGTTGAGAGTTGCCTCCCTACATGCTGCTTTTTTTTTTGTTCCTGGGGTGGGCAACTTAAAAGCAGAACCCAGCACTTCCTCCCCTGGAATCTAAATCGAGATGCCCTGTTGTGTGGAGCCCCGCCATTCCAGGAGATGTGGGCATCAGATGTGGCAGTGTCCTCCCAGTCACACTGTCAGTGGGCCCCTGGCAGCTGCCCCACCTTGCCGGGTGCTGACGCCGGCCCTGCCAGTGTGCAGAAGCCCTAAAAATAAAGCGCTAATATTTACAAGTAAATGCAAGGTTGGCCCTGGAGTCAGTTCCACTGGTGGGCCTCCAGTCTGACAAATCCCCCACCCCATGGCCAGTGGCCACCCAATCCGTACCTGAGGCTGCGGCGCCAGCTGATACTCGCGCAGCTGCCGTTTGAGCCGCTCCTCCTCCTCCACCCGCTCACGCACAGAGTCCCGCACCCGAAGCTCCGCCTCTGCCAGACGCTCCGCCTTCTGCTGGACCTCCCCCTGCAGAGCGCAGATCAGCGTCTTGCGCTCGCTCTCCTCCTGCTCCATCCGCTGTACGCGCTCCTGCAGCGCCGCCATTTCCTGCAAAGTAGGAGCCCGGGGTCACTATCGCTCCAGGATGCGAGATCCACCCCAAACGTGGCCAATCACTTACCTGACTGCAGCCCAGGCGGCTCCGTAGCAGCTGCAGCTCCTGGCGCAGGCGGCCATTCTCCGACACCAGGAGGTCGCGGTGCTTCTCCAGATCGGTGCCACTCTGCCAGAGGAGAGACCCCAGGAAAGGTTAGTCGTAGTAATTCCACGGGGGCGGAGTCAGCATATACATGAGAAATTAGTGATTGTACACGACTCTCTTGTGTGCAGGAACAATGACGGGTTATTCAGCAACAATCAGGAACATAAACAGGACAAACACACTATGCATACAGCCACACGGTCTGCCTAAGACTTCCTGGTTCTCTTTTAAACTAACTTTATCAATAGCATAACAACCAGACAGTCACATACAGGATGCAGGTGTAGTAATACATTTATTCCAACAATAGGCCTGACGCCTCATAAGACTCACCATTATCTGTGACTGCAGCCCGGAGAGCTCCTCCACCTGAAACCGCATCTGTAAGACAGCAGAGATTGTACAACCGGCCCACATGCTGCCAGATCCCGAGACCCCCACCCAAAACACTCACCCTACCGCCTGGTACACCCACCTGCTCACCGCTGCCCTCACCCCTGAACATGGTACCCCCCACCCCCTTACTCAGCTCAGCCTGCAGGACTCACCTCTGCCCACTGCACTTAAGCCTTAACTTAGATACCGCTGTCTGCTGTACTCACCCCAGCTGCTGTACTCACTCCAGCTGCCTGCCCACCTCTGCCCACAGCACTCACCTCTGCCTGCCCCACTCAGCCTATGCACCTTGCTCACCTATGCTTGCAGCACTTACCCCAATCACCCTGCACACCTGTCTTCTGCTGTTACATCTGCCTGCTGCACTTACCCCTACGCACCGTACTCACCCGCACCCACTGCATTTACCCCAACCACCTTGCTCACCTCTGCCTGTAGCACTCACCCCTGCCCTCTGCACGCTGCTGGCTGCGCTCACCCTACTTACCCCGCTCACACTTGCCTGTTGCACTTACCACTGTGTTCAGTACTATCCCCACTCACCAGCTCACCCCAGCCTGTAGTATTCATCCCTTTCTGCAATACTCACCCCTGCCTGCTGAACTCACACTACCCAACTTGCTCACCTCTGCCCACAGCACTCAGCCCTCTCTGTCGCACTCACCTCTGCTTGCTGTATACACCCCACCCTACCTGCTGTACTCACCTCTGCTAGCTGTACTTACTCTACCCTCCCTGCTCACCTCTGCCTGTTGCACTCACCGCTGCCCGCAGCACTCCCCCATGCCCATTGTGCTCACCTAAACTCACCCCACTCACCTCTGCTAGCTGTACTTACCACATACTCCCTGTTTACCCCTGCCCGTTGTACTCACCTCACCCACCTCA
>JAQIHN010000200.1:0-45000 GCA_027917425.1 Gastrophryne carolinensis | reverse complement strand
TATTATATTATTATCATTACATGTACCTGGCATTATTATTATATTATTATTATTACATGTATCTGGCATTATTATTATATTATTATCATTACATGTACCTGGCATTATTATTATATTATTATTATTACATGTATCTGGCATTATTATTATATTATTATCATTACATGTATCTGGCATTATTATTATATTATTATCATTACATGTACCTGGCATTATTATTATATTATTATTATTACATGTACCTGGCATTATTATTATATTATTATCATTACATGTACCTGGCATTATTATTATATTATTATTATTATTACATGTATCTGGCATTATTATTATATTATTATCATTACATGTACCTGGCATTATTATTATATTATTATCATTACATGTACCTGGCATTATTATTATATTATTATTATTACATGTACCTGGCATTATTATTATATTATTATTATTATATGTACCTGGCATTATTATTATATTATTATTATTACATGTATCTGGCATTATTATTATATTATTATCATTACATGTACCTGGCATTATTATTATATTATTATTATTACATGTATCTGGCATTATTATTATATTATTATCATTACATGTACCTGGCATTATTATTATATTATTATCATTACATGTACCTGGCATTATTATTATATTATTATTATTACATGTACCTGGCATTATTATTATATTATTATTATTATATGTACCTGGCATTATTATTATATTATTATTATTACATGTATCTGGCATTATTATTATATTATTATCATTACATGTACCTGGCATTATTATTATATTATTATTATTACATGTATCTGGCATTATTATTATATTATTATCATTACATGTACCTGGCATTATTATTATATTATTATCATTACATGTACCTGGCATTATTATTATATTATTATTATTACATGTACCTGGCATTATTATTATATTATTATTATTATATGTACCTGGCATTATTATTATATTATTATTATTACATGTATCTGGCATTATTATTATATTATTATCATTACATGTACCTGGCATTATTATTATATTATTATTATTACATGTATCTGGCATTATTATTATATTATTATCATTACATGTACCTGGCATTATTATTATATTATTATTACATGTATCTGGCATTATTATTATATTATTATCATTACATGTACCTGGCATTATTATTATATTATTATTATTACATGTATCTGGCATTATTATTATATTATTATCATTACATGTACCTGGCATTATTATTATATTATTATCATTACATGTACCTGGCATTATTATTATATTATTATTATTACATGTACCTGGCATTATTATTATATTATTATTATTATATGTACCTGGCATTATTATTATATTATTATTATTACATGTATCTGGCATTATTATTATATTATTATCATTACATGTACCTGGCATTATTATTATATTATTATCATTACATGTACCTGGCATTATTATTATATTATTATTATTACATCCACTTCAGAAAATTACCTGAGACACTCTGTGCTACCTGTACCTGGTTCGTATCTGTACCTGGTCGCGTTACGGGACGCTAGCTTTGCTTCCCGTACCTGGTCTCGGTGGTTTACCTGACTCTGTACTTTGGCATTATTATTATATTATTATCCTTACATGTACCTGGCATTATTATATTATTATTATTACTACATGTACCTGGCAGGGTTACCTGGCACACACTGTGCTACCTGTAGCTGATCCTTATCTGTACTTGGTCGGGTTATGTAATATTAGATGTGCTGCCTCTACCCGTCCCTGGTGGTTCACCTGACCCTATACTTTACCTGTACCTGTCAGAACTGCCTGGCACACGATGTGCTACCTGTACCTGGTCTCAGTGGTTTACCTGACTCTGTACTTTGGCATTATTATTATATTATTATTATTACATGTACCTGGCATTATTATTATATTATTATTATTACATGTACCTGGCATTATTATTATTATATTATTATTATTATTATAACATGTACCTGATCCTTATCTGTACCTGGTCGGGTTACGGGACGCTAGCTGTGCTGCCTGTACCTGGTCTCGGTGTTTCACCTGTACTTTACATGTACCTGGCATTATTATTATTATTATTAATATTATATGTACCTGGCATTATTATTATTATTATATTATTATTATTACATGTACCTGGCATTATTATTATATTATTATTATTACATGTACCTGATCCTTATCTGTACCTGGTCGGGTTATGAAATACTAGCTGTGCTGCCTGTACCTGGTCTCGGTGGTTCACCTGTACTTTACATGTACCTGGCATTATTATTATTATATTATTATTACATGTACCTGGCATTATTATTATATTATTATTATTACATGTACCTGGCATTATTATTATATTATTATTATTACATGTACCTGGCATTATTATTATATTATTATTATTACATGTACCTGATCCTTATCTGCACCTGGTCGGGTTATGAAATACTAGCTGTGCTGCCTGTACCTGGTCTCGGTGGTTCACCTGTACATTACATGTCACAATTACCTGGCGCATAATGTGCTGCCTGTACCTGTTCAGGTTAAATGACACCAGGTGTGCTGCTTGTACCTGATCCTCATGGTGCACCTGGGGGGGGGGGGTTCCCTGGCCCTGGCGCTATACCCAGCCGGGTTACCTGGTGGTGGTGGCGGCGGGGTGCTGGGGTCCGGGGCCCATTGCTCAGCTCCTGTCTGTGGCGCGGCTGCCCCCGGGGCAATGGTGAGAGGAATGTGATCAGACAAGATGGGTCACCTGTCAGCCCCTCCCCCCGGCGGCGTCACACTCACCTGAGCGTCTCGGGTCGGGCGTCAGACGCAGGATCCAGCAGCGGGAGCAGCAGACCACCTGCCGGGACACAAGACATAGTCACAGGAGATATGTCCTCACCCCCCCCCCACCTGCCGGGACACAAGACATAGTCACAGGAGATATGTCCTCACCCCCCCCCCCACCTGCCGGGACACAACACATAGTCACAGGAGATATGTCCTCACCCCCCCCCCCCCACCTGCCGGGACACAAGACATAGTCACAGGAGATATGTCCTCACCCCCCACCTGCCGGGACACAAGACATAGTCACAGGAGATATGTCCTCACCCCCCCCCCCCCCACCTGCCGGGACACAAGACATAGTCACAGGAGATATGTCCCCCCCCCCCCCCCTGCCGGGACACAAGACATAGTCACAGGAGATATGTCCTCACCCCCCCCCCCCACCTGCCGGGACACAAGACATAGTCACAGGAGATATGTCCTCACCCCCCCCCCCACCTGCCGGGACACAAGACATAGTCACAGGAGATATGTCCTCACCCCCCCCCCACCTGCCGGGACACAAGACATAGTCACAGGAGATATGTCCTCACCCCCCACCTGCCGGGACACAAGACATAGTCACAGGAGATATGTCCCCCCCCCCCACCTGCCGGGACACAAGACATAGTCACAGGAGATATGTCCTCACCCCCCCCCCCCACCTGCCGGGACACAAGACATAGTCACAGGAGATATGTCCCAACCCCCCCCACCTGCCGGGACACAAGACATAATCACAGGAGATATGTCCTCACCCCCCCCCCCCACCTGCCGGGACACAAGACATAGTCACAGGAGATATGTCCTCACCCCCCCACACACACACACAGCCAGACGCACTCACCTGATGCCTCCCAATCTGGATCTACCATAAAGAAAACAATGGGGAATGGCGGATCACCGCAAAGCTGAGGGGCCCCGGGATGTCACACAGCTTGGGGCCCCCCCATATATACAGTCCCCACATCAGGACTCTTCTCTCCTCTCTCCTGGGCCTCTACAGAGTTATGTTTCAGATGCCAGGACAGAAAGGGGGGGGGGCGCATTCCCGGGGGAAGGGGCTGGAGGTGACACATTGTGACTGGGAGAACAGGCGGCTCTTTGTCTCCTCACATTCCAGAGTCACCATTAAAGCGGACCTCCACCATGAATAATAATAAGAGCCTATCTTGTATGTTTCCCTCCCTGTACATACAGATTGCTTACATTAATCCGGACCTTCACCCTGAATAAGAGTCTATCTTATATGTTTCCCACACCCTGTACATACAGATTGCCCACATTAATCCGGACCTTCACCCTGAATAAGAGCCTATCTTATATGTTTCCCACACCCTGTACATACAGATTGCCCACATTAATCCGGACCCTCACCCTGAATAACAGCCTATCTTATATGTTTCCCACACCCTGTACATACAGATTGCCCACATTAATCCGGACCTTCACCCTGAATAAGAGCCTATCTTGTATGTTTCCCACGCCCTGTACATACAGATTGCCCACATTAATCCGGACCTTCACCCTGAATAAGAGCCTATCTTATATGTTTCCCACACCCTGTACATACAGATTGCTCACATTAAAAATCATCCTACCTGCATCTACTGCATGTTATGAGCATTTAAACATCCAAGATGGCGGCTCATGGAGCATCAGGCAGCCTGCAAACAGGAAGTGCCTTCTGACTGTGCTGCTCTGCATTCTGGGATTGCTGAGCTTTTCCTGACCCCAGCTATGCTCTGTCTGAGCAAAGCACAGCTATAACCCTGCCCCCTGTACTTTATCCCACTCTCCTCTCCTCAGTAAGTGTGATGCTTCTGAGTCTAGATGGCGGCGCCCGTATCCTAAAGTCCTGAACAGAGTTGCAGCCCAGTGGGGGAAAGAATAATAAGTAAGTGACTAAAAACTTAAAATATATTAATTTTAGATGCTGGGGAATCATTTTATAAGAGTTTGGGCTTTTCAGTGAATCCTGGTGAGGGTCCGGTTTAATTGCCCACTTCACTGTCCAATCTGATCTGAGTATTCCATTCACGCACCAATCAGATTGTTGCGATCAGATGATCGCCTCACTTTCTAAACAATCGATCACATGACTAAACTGAAGCCGCGGAGAGCTTGATTGGTGGAGAGCTGAGCGCCACGAATGTGAGCCGCACACCTGACACCCCAATGAATATTTCATGCGCTGCCGCCATCTCCTCCACCTCTGACGAGTGAAGCTGGAGGAGCAGCATGACGGCCCCGCGTCACCTCCCCTCCTGCTAGCAGAAGGCTCAGAGAGAATAAAAGGGGGGGATGAGATCTGCAACACCCGCCATTGCCCCATCTACAGCCCCTCCTGCATCTCTGCATCCCCCCTACAGCCCCTCCTGCATCTCTGCATCCCCCCTACACCCCATCCTGCATCTCTGCATCCCCCCTACACCCCATCCTGCATCCCCCTACAGCTCCTCCTGCATCTCTGCCCCCCCCTACAGCCCCTCCTGCATCTCTGCACCCCCCTACAGCTCATCCTGCATCTCTGCATCCCCCCTACAGCTCATCCTGCATCTCTGCATCCCCCCTACAGCCCCCCTACATCTCTGCACCCCCCTACAGCCCCTCCTGCATCTCTGCATCCCCCCCTACAGCCCCTCCTGCATCTCTGCATCCCCCCTACAGCCCCTCCTGCATCTCTGCATCCCCCTACAGCCCCTCCTGCATCTCTGCATCCCCCCTACATCTCTGCATCCCCCTACAGCTCCTCCTGCATCTCTGCATCCCCCCCTACAGTCCCTCCTGCCTCTCTGCATCCCCCCTACAGCCCCTCCTGCATCTCTGCATCCCCTCTACAGTCCCTCCTGCCTCTCTGCATCCCCCCTGCAGCCCCTCCTGCATCTCTACATCCCTCCTACAGCTCCTCCTGCATCTCTGCATCCCCCCCTACAGCCCCTCCTGCATCTCTACATCCCTCCTACAGCTCCTCCTGCATCTCTGCATCCCCCCCTACAGTCCCTCCTGCCTCTCTGCATCCCCCCTACAGCTCCTCCTGCATCTCTGCATCCCCCCCTACAGTCCCTCCTGCCTCTCTGCATCCCCCCTGCAGCCCCTCCTGCATCTCTCTGCATCCCCCCTACAGCCCCTCCTGCATCTCTCTGCATCCCCCCTACAGCCCCTCCTGCATCTCTGCATCCCCCCTACAGCCCCTCCTGCATCTCTGCATCCCCCCTACAGCCCCTCCTGCATCTCTGAACCCCCCTACAGCCCCTCCTGCATCTCTGGATCCCCCCTACAGCCCCTCCTGCATCTCTGCATCCCCCCTACAGCCCCTCCTGCATCTCTGCATCCCCCCTACATCTCTGCATCCCCCTACAGCTCCTCCTGCATCTCTGCATCCCCCCCTACAGTCCCTCCTGCCTCTCTGCATCCCCCCTACAGCCCCTCCTGCATCTCTGCACCCCCCTACAGCCCCTCCTGCATCTCTGGATCCCCCCTACAGCCCCTCCTGCATCTCTGCATCCCCCCTACAGCCCCTCCTGCATCTCTGCATCCCCCCTACATCTCTGCATCCCCCTACAGCTCCTCCTGCATCTCTGCATCCCCCCCTACAGTCCCTCCTGCCTCTCTGCATCCCTCCTACAGCTCCTCCTGCATCTCTGCATCCCCCCCTACAGCCCCTCCTGCATCTCTCTGCATCCCCCCTACAGCCCCTCCTGCATCTCTCTGCATCCCCCCTACAGCCCCTCCTGCATCTCTGCATCCCCCCTACAGCCCCTCCTGCATATCTGCATCCCCCCTACAGCCCCTCCTGCATCTCTGCATCCCCCCTACAGCCCCTCCTGCATCTCTGCACCCCCCTACAGCCCCTCCTGCATCTCTGGATCCCCCCTACAGCCCCTCCTGCATCTCTGCATCCCCCCTACAGCCCCTCCTGCATCTCTGCATCCCCCCTACAGCACCTCCTGCATCTCTGCATCCCCCCTACAGCCCCTCCTGCATCTCTGCATCCCCTCTACATCCCCTCCTGCATCTCTGCATCCCTCCTACAGCCCCTCCTGCATCTCTGCATCCCCCCTACAGCCCCTCCTGCATCTCTGCATCCCCCCTACAGCACCTCCTGCATCTCTGCATCCCCCCTACAGCCCCTCCTGCATCTCTGCATCCCCCCTACAGCCCCTCCTGCATCTCTGCATCCCCCCTACAGCCCCTCCTGCATCTCTGCATCCCCTCCTGCATCTCTGCATCCCTCCTACAGCCCCTCCTGCATCTCTGCATCCCCCCTACAGCCCCTCCTGCATCTCTGCACCCCCCTACAGCCCCTCCTGCATCTCTGCAGCCCCCTGCAGCCCCTCCTGCATCTCTGCATCCCCCCTACAGCCCCTCCTTCATCTCTGCATCCCCCCTACAGCCCCTCCTGCATCTCTGCATCCCCCTACAGCTCCTCCTGCATATCTGCATCCCCTCTACAGCCCCTCCTGCCTCTCTGCATCCCCCCTACAGCCCATCCTGCATCTCTGCATCCCCCCTACAGCCCCTCCTGCATCTCTGCATCCCCCCTACAGCCCCTCCTGCATCTCTGCATCCCTCCTTCAGCCCCTCCTGCATCTCTGCATCCCCCCTACAGCTCCTCCTGCATCTCTGCACCCCCCCTACAGCTCCTCCTGCATCTCTGCATCCCCCTACAGCCCCTCCTGCATCTCTGCATCCCCCCTACAGCCCCTCCTGCATCTCTGCCCCCCCTACAGCTCCTCCTGCATCTCTGCACTCCCCTACAGCCCCTCCTGCATCTCTGCCCCCCCCTACAGCTCCTCCTGCATCTCTGCATCCCCCCTACAGCTCCTCCTGCATCTCTGCCCCCCCCCTACAGCTCCTCCTGCATCTCTGCACCCCCCTACATCCCCTCCTGCATCTCTGCCCCCCCTACAGCCCCTCCTGCATCTCTGCATCCCCCCTACAGCCCCTCCTGCATCTCTGCACCCCCCCCTACAGCCCCCCCTGCATCTCTGCATCCCCCCTACAGCCCCTCCTGCATCTCTACATCCCCCCTACAGCTCCTCCTGCATCTCTGCATCCCCCCTACAGCCCCTCCTGCATCTCTGCATCCCCCCTACAGCCCCTCCTGCATCTCTGCATCCCCCCTACAGCCCCTCCTGCATCTCCGCATCCCCCTACAGCCCCTCCTGCATCTCTGCATCCCCCCTACAGCCCCTCCTGCATCTCTGCATCCCCCCTACAGCACCTCCTGCATCTCTGCATCCCCCCTACAGCCCCTCCTGCATCTCTGCATCCCCCCTACAGCACCTCCTGCATCTCTGCATCCCCCCTACAGCCCCTCCTGCATCTCTGCATCCCTCCTACAGCTCCTCCTGCATCTCTGCATCCCCCCTACAGCCCCTCCTGCATCTCCGCATCCCCCTACAGCCCCTCCTGCATCTCTGCATCCCCCCTACAGCCCCTCCTGCATCTCCGCATCCCCCTACAGCCCCTCCTGCATCTCTGCATCCCCCCTAGAGCCCCTCCTGCATCTCTGCATCCCCCCTACAGCCCCTCCTGCATCTCTGCATCCCCCCTACAGCCCCTCCTGCATCTCTGCACCCCCCTACAGCCCCTCCTGCATCTCTGCATCCCCCCTACAGCTCATCCTGCATCTCTGCATCCCCCCTACAGCCCCTCCTGCATCTCTGCATCCCCCCTACAGCTCATCCTGCATCTCTGCATCCCCCCTACAGCTCATCCTGCATCTCTGCATCCCCCCTACAGCCCCCCTACATCTCTGCATTCCCATACAGCCCCTCCTGCATCTCTGCATCCCCCTACAGCTCCTCCTGCCTCTCTACATCCCCCCCTACAGCCCCTCCTGCATCTCTGCATCCCCCCCTACAGCCCCTCCTGCATCTCTGCATCCCCCCTACAGCCCCTCCTGCATCTCTGCATCCCCCTACAGCCCCTCCTGCATCTCTGCATCCCCCCTACAGCCCCTCCTGCATCTCTGCATCCCCTCTACATCCCCTCCTGCATCTCTGCATCCCTCCTACAGCCCCTCCTGCATCTCTGCATCCCCCCTACAGCCCCTCCTGCATCTCTGCATCCCCCCTACAGCACCTCCTGCATCTCTGCATCCCCCCTACAGCCCCTCCTGCATCTCTGCATCCCCCCTACAGCCCCTCCTGCATCTCTGCATCCCCCCTACAGCCCCTCCTGCATCTCTGCATCCCCTCTACATCCCCTCCTGCATCTCTGCATCCCTCCTACAGCCCCTCCTGCATCTCTGCATCCCCCCTACAGCCCCTCCTGCATCTCTGCACCCCCCTACAGCCCCTCCTGCATCTCTGCATCCCCCTGCAGCCCCTCCTGCATCTCTGCATCCCCCCTACAGCCCCTCCTTCATCTCTGCATCCCCCCTACAGCCCCTCCTGCATCTCTGCATCCCCCTACAGCTCCTCCTGCATATCTGCATCCCCTCTACAGCCCCTCCTGCCTCTCTGCATCCCCCCTACAGCCCCTCCTGCATCTCTGCATCCCCCCTACAGCCCCTCCTGCATCTCTGCATCCCCCTACAGCTCCTCCTGCATCTCTGCATCCCCCCCTACAGTCCCTCCTGCCTCTCTGCATCCCCCCTACAGCCCCTCCTGCATCTCTGCATCCCCCTGCAGCCCCTCCTGCATCTCTACATCCCTCCTACAGCTCCTCCTGCATCTCTGCATCCCCCCCTACAGCCCCTCCTGCATCTCTCTGCATCCCCCCTACAGCCCCTCCTGCATCTCTCTGCATCCCCCCTACAGCCCCTCCTGCATCTCTGCATCCCCCCTACAGCCCCTCCTGCATCTCTGCATCCCCCCTACAGCCCCTCCTGCATCTCTGAACCCCCCTACAGCCCCTCCTGCATCTCTGGATCCCCCCTACAGCCCCTCCTGCATCTCTGCATCCCCCCTACAGCCCCTCCTGCATCTCTGCATCCCCCCTACATCTCTGCATCCCCCTACAGCTCCTCCTGCATCTCTGCATCCCCCCCTACAGTCCCTCCTGCCTCTCTGCATCCCCCCTACAGCCCCTCCTGCATCTCTGGATCCCCCCTACAGCCCCTCCTGCATCTCTGCATCCCCCCTACAGCCCCTCCTGCATCTCTGCATCCCCCCTACATCTCTGCATCCCCCTACAGCTCCTCCTGCATCTCTGCATCCCCCCTACAGTCCCTCCTGCCTCTCTGCATCCCTCCTACAGCTCCTCCTGCATCTCTGCATCCCCCCCTACAGCCCCTCCTGCATCTCTCTGCATCCCCCCTACAGCCCCTCCTGCATCTCTCTGCATCCCCCCTACAGCCCCTCCTGCATCTCTGCATCCCCCTACAGCCCCTCCTGCATATCTGCATCCCCCCTACAGCCCCTCCTGCATCTCTGCATCCCCCCTACAGCCCCTCCTGCATCTCTGCACCCCCCTACAGCCCCTCCTGCATCTCTGGATCCCCCCTACAGCCCCTCCTGCATCTCTGCATCCCCCCTACAGCCCCTCCTGCATCTCTGCATCCCCCCTACAGCACCTCCTGCATCTCTGCATCCCCCCTACAGCCCCTCCTGCATCTCTGCATCCCCTCTACATCCCCTCCTGCATCTCTGCATCCCTCCTACAGCCCCTCCTGCATCTCTGCATCCCCCCTACAGCCCCTCCTGCATCTCTGCATCCCCCCTACAGCACCTCCTGCATCTCTGCATCCCCCCTACAGCCCCTCCTGCATCTCTGCATCCCCCCTACAGCCCCTCCTGCATCTCTGCATCCCCCCTACAGCCCCTCCTGCATCTCTGCATCCCCTCTACATCCCCTCCTGCATCTCTGCATCCCTCCTACAGCCCCTCCTGCATCTCTGCATCCCCCCTACAGCCCCTCCTGCATCTCTGCACCCCCCCTACAGCCCCTCCTGCATCTCTGCATCCCCCTGCAGCCCCTCCTGCATCTCTGCATCCCCCCTACAGCCCCTCCTTCATCTCTGCATCCCCCCTACAGCCCCTCCTGCATCTCTGCATCCCCCTACAGCTCCTCCTGCATATCTGCATCCCCTCTACAGCCCCTCCTGCCTCTCTGCATCCCCCCTACAGCCCCTCCTGCATCTCTGCATCCCCCCTACAGCCCCTCCTGCATCTCTGCATCCCCCTACAGCTCCTCCTGCATCTCTGCATCCCCCCCTACAGTCCCTCCTGCATCTCTGCATCCCCCCTACAGCTCCTCCTGCATCTCTGCATCCCCCTGCAGCCCCTCCTGCATCTCTACATCCCTCCTACAGCTCCTCCTGCATCTCTGCATCCCCCCCTACAGCCCCTCCTGCATCTCTCTGCATCCCCCCTACAGCCCCTCCTGCATCTCTGCACCCCCCTACAGCCCCTCCTGCATCTCTGCATCCCCCCTACAGCTCCTCCTGCATCTCTGCATCCCCCCTACAGCTCCTCCTGCATCTCTGCCCCCCCCTACAGCTCCTCCTGCATCTCTGCACCCCCCTACATCCCCTCCTGCATCTCTGCCCCCCCCTACAGCCCCTCCTGCATCTCTGCATCCCCCCTACAGCCCCTCCTGCATCTCTGCACCCCCCCTACAGCCCCCCCTGCATCTCTGCATCCCCCCTACAGCCCCTCCTGCATCTCTGAATCCCCCCTACAGCTCCTCCTGCATCTCTGCATCCCCCCTACAGCCCCTCCTGCATCTCTGCATCCCCCCTACAGCCCCTCCTGCATCTCCGCATCCCCCTACAGCCCCTCCTGCATCTCTGCATCCCCCCCTACAGCCCCTCCTGCATCTCTGCATCCCCCCTACAGCTCCTCCTGCATCTCTGCATCCCTCCTACAGCTCCTCCTGCATCTCTGCATCCCCCCTACAGCCCCTCCTGCATCTCCGCATCCCCCTACAGCCCCTCCTGCATCTCTGCATCCCCCCTACAGCCCCTCCTGCATCTCTGCATCCCCCCTACAGCTCCTCCTGCATCTCTGCATCCCTCCTACAGCTCCTCCTGCATCTCTGCATCCCCCCTACAGCCCCTCCTGCATCTCCGCATCCCCCTACAGCCCCTCCTGCATCTCTGCATCCCCCCTAGAGCCCCTCCTGCATCTCTGCATCCCCCCTACAGCCCCTCCTGCATCTCTGCATCCCCCCTACAGCTCATCCTGCATCTCTGCATCCCCCCTACAGCACCTCCTGCATCTCTGCATCCCCCCTACAGCTCATCCTGCATCTCTGCATCCCCCCTACAGCCCCTCCTGCATCCCCCCTACAGCACCTCCTGCATCTCTGCATCCCCCCTACAGCTCATCCTGCATCTCTGCATCCCCCCTACAGCCCCTCCTGCATCCCCCCTACAGCCCCTCCTGCATCTCTGCATCCCTCCTACAGCTCCTCCTGCATCTCTGCATCCCCCCTACAGCCCCTCCTGCATCTCTGCATCCCCCCTACAGCACCTCCTGCATCTCTGCATCCCCCCTACAGCCCCTCCTGCATCTCTGCATCCCCCCTACAGTCCCTCCTGCATCTCTGCATCCGTCCTACAGCTCCTCCTGCATCTCTGCATCCCCCCTACAGCCCCTCCTGCATCTCTGCATCCCCCCTACAGCACCTCCTGCATCTCTGCATCCCCCTACAGCACCTCCTGCATCTCTGCATCCCCCCTACAGCCCATCCTGCCTCTCTGCATCCCCCCTACAGCCCCTCCTGCATCTCTGCATCCCCCTACAGCACCTCCTGCATCTCTGCATCCCCCCTAGAGCACCTCCTGCATCTCTGCATCCCCCCTACAGCCCCTCCTGCATCTCTGCATCCCCCCTACAGCCCATCCTGCCTCTCTGCATCCCCCCTACAGCCCCTCCTGCATCTCTGCATCCCCCCTACAGCCCCTCCTGCATCTCTGCATCCCCCCTACAGCACCTTTTGCATCTCTGCATCCCCCCTACAGCCCCTCCTGCATCTCTGCATCCCCCCTACAGCCCCTCCTGCATCTCTGCATCCCCCCTACAGCCCATCCTGCCTCTCTGCATCCCCCCTACAGCCCCTCCTGCATCTCTGCATCCCCCTACAGCACCTCCTG
Organism: Gastrophryne carolinensis; assembly: GCA_027917425.1. Classification (NCBI taxonomy): domain Eukaryota; kingdom Metazoa; phylum Chordata; class Amphibia; order Anura; family Microhylidae; genus Gastrophryne; species Gastrophryne carolinensis. Next base: position 32,090 of record JAQIHN010000200.1, on the reverse strand, counting down.
CATCTCTGCATCCCCCCTAGAGCACCTCCTGCATCTCTGCATCCCCCCTACAGCCCCTCCTGCATCTCTGCATCCCCCCTACAGCCCATCCTGCCTCTCTGCATCCCCCCTACAGCCCCTCCTGCATCTCTGCATCCCCCCTACAGCCCCTCCTGCATCTCTGCATCCCCCCTACAGCACCTTTTGCATCTCTGCATCCCCCCTACAGCCCCTCCTGCATCTCTGCATCCCCCCTACAGCACCTTCTGCATCTCTGCATCCCCCCTACAGCTCCTCCTGCATCTCTGCATCCCCCCTACAGCCCCTCCTGCATCTCTGCATCCCCCCTACAGCCCCTCCTGCATCTCTGCATCCCCCCTACAGCTCCTCCTGCATCTCTGCATCCCCCCTACAGCCCCTCCTGCATCTCTGCATCCCCCCTACAGCTCCTCCTGCATCTCTGCATCCCCCCTACAGCACCTTCTGCATCTCTGCATCCCCCCTACAGCCCCTCCTGCATCTCTGCATCCCCCCTACAGCACCTTCTGCATCTCTGCATCCCCCCTACAGCCCCTCCTTCATCTCTGCATCCCCCCTACAGCCCCTCCTGCATCTCTGCATCCCCCCTACAGCCCCTCCTGCATCTCTGCATCCCCCCTACAGCTCCTCCTGCATCTCTGCATCCCCTCTACAGCTCCTCCTGCATCTCTGCGTCCCCCCTACAGCACCTCCTGCATCTCTGCGTCCCCCCTACAGCACCTTCTGCATCTCTGCATCCCCCCTACAGCCCCTCCTGCATCTCTGCATCCCCCCTACAGCCCCTCCTGCCTCTCTGCATCCCCCTACAGCCCCTCCTGCATCTCTGCATCCCTCCTACAGCTCCTCCTGCATCTCTGCATCCCCCCTACAGCCCCTCCTGCATCTCTGCATCCCCCCTACAGCCCATCCTGCCTCTCTGCATCCCCCTACAGCCCCTCCTGCATCTCTGCATCCCCCCTACAGCCCCTCCTGCATCTCTGCATCCCCCCTACAGCCCCTCCTGCCTCTCTGCATCCCCCTACAGCCCCTCCTGCATCTCTGCATCCCTCCTACAGCTCCTCCTGCATCTCTGCATCCCCCCTACAGCTCCTCCTGCATCTCTGCATCCCCCCTACAGCACCTTCTGCATCTCTGCATCCCCCCTACAGCCCCTCCTGCATTCCCTCTACAGCCCCTCCTGCATCTCTGCATCCCTCCTACAGCTCCTCCTGCATCTCTGCATCCCCCCCTACAGCTCATCCTGCATCTCTGCATCCCCCTACAGCCCCTACTGCATCTCTGCATCCCCCCTACAGCTCCTCCTGCATCTCTGCGTCCCCCCAACAGCACCTCCTGCATCTCTGCATCCCCCCTACAGCTCCTCCTGCATCTCTGCGTCCCCCCAACAGCCCCTACTGCATCTCTGCATCCCCCCTACAGCTCCTCCTGCATCTCTGCATCCCCCCTACAGCTCCTCCTGCATCTCTGCGTCCCCCCAACAGCACCTCCTGCATCTCTTCATCCCCCCTACAGCCCCTACTGCATCTCTGCATCCCCCCTACAGCCCCTCCTGCATCTCTGCATCCCCCCTACAGCACCTCCTGCATCTCTGCATCCCCCCCTACAGCCCCTCCTGCATCTCTGCACCCCCCTACAGCCACTCCTGCCTCTCTGCATCCCCCCTACAGCCCCTCCTGCATCTCTGCATCCCCCCTACAGCCCCTCCTGCATCCCTGCATCCCCCCTACAGCACCTCCTGCATCTCTGCATCCCCCCTACAGCTCCTCCTGCATCTCTGCATCCCCTCTACAGCTCCTCCTGCATCCCCCCTACAGCTCCTCCTGCATCTCTGCATCCCCTCTACAGCTCCTACTGCATCTCTGCATCCCCTCTACAGCTCCTCCTGCATCCCCCCCTACAGCTCCTCCTGCATCTCTGCATCCCCCTACAGCCCATCCTGCATCTTTGCATCCCCCATACAGCTCCTCCTGCATCTCTGCCCCCCCCTACAGCTCCTCCTGCATCTCTGCATCCCCTCTATAGGCCATCCTGCATCTCTGCATCCCCCCTACAGCCCCTCCTGCATCCCCCCCTACAGCCCCTCCTGCATCTCTGCATCCCCCCTACAGCTCCTCCTGCATCTCTGCATCCCCCTACAGCCCCTCCTGCATCTCTGCATTCCCTCTACAGCCCCTCCTGCATCTCTGCATCCCTCCTACAGCTCCTCCTGCATCTCTGCATCCCCCCTACAGCTCATCCTGCATCTCTGCATCCCCCTACAGCCCCTACTGCATCTCTGCATCCCCCCTACAGCTCCTCCTGCATCTCTGCGTCCCCCCAACAGCCCCTACTGCATCTCTGCATCCCCCCTACAGCTCCTCCTGCATCTCTGCATCCCCCCTACAGCTCCTCCTGCATCTCTGCGTCCCCCCAACAGCACCTCCTGCATCTCTTCATCCCCCCTACAGCCCCTACTGCATCTCTGCATCCCCCCTACAGCCCCTCCTGCATCTCTGCATCCCCCTACAGCTCCTCCTGCATCTCTGCATCCCCCCTACAGCTCCTCCTGCATCTCTGCGTCCCCCCAACAGCACCTCCTGCATCTCTTCATCCCCCCTACAGCCCCTACTGCATCTCTGCATCCCCCCTACAGCACCTCCTGCATCTCTGCATCCCCCCCTACAGCCCCTCCTGCATCTCTGCACCCCCCTACAGCCACTCCTGCCTCTCTGCATCCCCCCTACAGCCCCTCCTGCATCTCTGCATCCCCCCTACAGCCCCTCCTGCATCCCTGCATCCCCCCTACAGCACCTCCTGCATCTCTGCATCCCCCCTACAGCTCCTCCTGCATCTCTGCATCCCCTCTACAGCTCCTCCTGCATCCCCCCTACAGCTCCTCCTGCATCTCTGCATCCCCTCTACAGCTCCTCCTGCATCTCTGCATCCCCTCTACAGCTCCTCCTGCATCCCCCCTACAGCCCCTCCTGCATATCTGCATCCCCTCTATAGGCCATCCTGCATCTCTGCATCCCCCCTACAGCCCCTCCTGCATCCCCCCCTACAGCCCCTCCTGCATCTCTGCATCCCCCCTACAGCTCCTCCTGCATCTCTGCATCCCCCTACAGCCCCTCCTGCATCTCTGCATCCCCCCCCCTACAGCCCCTCCTGCATCTCTGCATCCCCTCCTGCATCTCTGCATCTCCCCTACAGCCCCTCCTGCATCTCTGCATCCCCCCCTACAGCCCCTCCTGCATCTCTGCATCACCCATACAGCCCCTCCTGCATCTCTGCATCCCCCCTACAGCCCCTCCTGCATCTCTGCCTCCCCTACAGCCCCTCCTGCATCTCTGCATCCCCCTACAGCCCCCTCCTGCATCTCTGCCCCCCCCTGCAGCTCCTCCTGCATCTCTGCACCCCCCTACAGCCCATCCTGCATCTCTGCATCTCCCTACAGCTCCTCCTGCATCTCTGCATCCCCCCTACAGCCCATCCTGCATCTCTGCACCCCCCTACAGCCCATCCTGCATCTCTGCATCCCCCCTACAGCCCCACCTGCATCTCTGCATCCCCCATACAGCTCCTCCTGCATCTCTGCCCCCCCCCCCCATACAGCCCCTCCTGCATCTCTGCATCCCCCCTACAGCCCCTCCTGCATCTCTGCATCCCCCCTACAGCCCCTCCTGCATCTCTGCATCCCCCCTACAGCCCCTCCTGCATCTCTGCATCCCCCCTACAGCCCCTCCTGCATCTCTGCATCCCCCCTACAGCTCCTCCTGCATCTCTGCATCCCCCCTACAGCCCCTCCTGCATCTCTGCATCCCCTCTACAGCTCCTCCTGCATCTCTGCATCCCCTCTACAGCTCCTCCTGCATCTCTGCCCCCCCCTACAGCCCCTCCTGCATCTCTGCATCCCCCCTACAGCCCCTCCTGCATCTCTGCATCCCCCTACAGCCCCTTCTGCATCTCTGCATCCCCCCTACAGCCCCTCCTGCATCTCTGCATCCCCCCTACAGCTCCTCCTGCATCTCTGCATCCCCTCTACAGCTCCTCCTGCATCTCTGCATCCCCTCTACAGCTCCTCCTGCATCTCTGCCCCCCCTACAGCTCCTCCTGCATCTCTGCATCCCCCCTACAGCTCCTCCTGCATCTCTGCATCTCCCCTACAGCCCCTCCTGCATCTCTGCATCCCCTCTACAGCCCCTCCTGCATCTCTGCATCCCCTCTACAGACCCTCCTGCATCTCTGCATCCCCCTACAGCTCCTCCTGCATATCTGCATCCCCCCTACAGCCCCTCCTGCATCTCCCCTACAGCCCCTCCTGCATCTCCCCTACAGCCCCTCCTGCATCTCCCCTACAGCCCCTCCTGCATCTCCCCTACAGCCCCTCCTGCATCTCTGCACCCCCTACAGCCCCTCCTGCATCTCTGCACCCCCTACAGCCCCTCCTGCATCTCTGCATTCCCTCTACAGCCCCTCCTGCATCTCTGCATCCCCCCCTACAGCTCCTCCTGCATCTCTGCATCTCCCTACAGCCCCTCCTGCATCTCCCCTACAGCCCCTCCTGCATCTCCCCTACAGCCCCTCCTGCATCTCTGCATTCCCTCTACAGCCCCTCCTGCATCTCTGCATCCCCCCTACAGCCCCTCCTGCATCCCCCTACAGCCCCTCCTGCATCTCCCCTACAGCCTCTCCTGCATCTCTGCCCCTCCCTACAGCTCCTCCTGCATCTCTGCATCCCCCCCTACAGCCCCTCCTGCATCTCTGCATCCCCCCTACAGCCCCTCCTGCATCTCTGCATCTCCCCTACAGCCCCTCCTGCATCTCTGCATCCCCCCTACAGCCCCTCCTGCATCTCCCCTGCATCTCTGCATTCCCTCTAGAGCCCCTTCTGCATCTCCCCTACATCTCTGCATTCCCTCTAGAGCCCCTCCTGCATCTCCCCTACATCTCTGCATTCCCTCTAGAGCCCCTCCTGCATCTCCCCTACAGCCTCTCCTGCATCTCTGCATTCCCTCTACAGCCCCTCCTGCATCTCTGCATCCCCCTACAGCCCCTCCTGCATCTCTGCATCCCCCTACAGCCCCTCCTGCATCTCTGCATCCCCCTACAGCCCCTCCTGCATCTCTGCATCCCCCTACAGCCCCTCCTGCATCTCTGCATCCCCCCTACAGCCCCTCCTGCATCTCTGCATCCCCCTACAGCCCCTCCTGCATCTCTGCATCCCTCCTACAGCCCCTCCTGCATCTCTGCATCCCCCTACAGCCCCTCCTGCATCTCTGCATCCCCCTACAGCCCCTCCTGCATCTCTGCATCCCCCTACAGCCCCTCCTGCATCTCTGCATCTCCCTACAGCCCCTCCTGCATCTCTGCATCCCCCTACAGCCCCTCCTGCATCTCTGCATCCCTCCTACAGCCCCTCCTGCATCTCTGCATCCCCCCTACAGCCCCTCCTGCATTCCCTCTACAGCCCCTCCTGCATCTCTGCATCCCCCCTACAGCCCCTCCTGCATCTCTGCACCCCCCCCCTACAGCCCCTCCTGCATCTCTGCATCCCCCCTACAGCCCCTCCTGCATCTCTGCATCCCCCCTACAGCCCCTCCTGCATCTCTGCATCCCCCCTACAGCCCCTCCTGCATCTCCCCTACATCTCTGCATTCCCTCTAGAGCCCCTCCTGCATCTCCCCTACAGCCCCTCCTGCATCTCTGCATCCCCCTACAACCCCTCCTGCATCTCTGCATCCCCCCTACAGCCCCTCCTGCATTCCCTCTACAGCCACTCCTGCATCTCTGCATCCCCCTACAGCCCCTCCTGCATCTCTGCATCCCCCTACAGCCCCTCCTGCATCTCTGCATCCCCCTACAGCCCCTCCTGTACCTCTGCATCTCCCCTACAGCACCTCCTGCATCTCTGCATCTCCCCTACAGCCCCTCCTGCATCTCTGCATCCCCCCTACAGCCCCTCCTGCATCTCCCCTACATCTCTGCATTCCCTCTAGAGCCCCTCCTGCATCTCCCCTACAGCCCCTCCTGCATCCCCCCTACAGCCCCTCCTGCATCTCTGCATCCCCCTACAGCCCCTCCTGCATCTCTGCATCCCCCTACAGCCCCTCCTGAATCTCTGCACCCCCCCTACAGCCCCTCCTGCATTCCCTCTACAGCCCCTCCTGCATCTCTGCATCTCCCCTACAGCACCTCCTGCATCTCTGCATCTCCCCTACAGCACCTCCTGCATCTCTGCATCCCCCCTACAGCCCCTCCTGCATCTCTGCACCCCCCCCCTACAGCCCATCCTGCATCTCTGCATCCCCCTACAGCCCCTTCTGCATCTCTGCATCCCCTCTAGAGCCCCTCCTGCATCTCTGCATCCCCCTACAGACCCTCCTGCATCTCTGCATCCCCTCTAGAGCCCCTCCTGCATCTCTGCATCCCCCCTACAGCCCCTCCTGCACCTCTGCATCTCCCCTACAGCACCTCCTGCATCTCTGCATCCCCCCTACAGACCCTCCTGCATCTCTGCACCCCCCCCCCCCTACAGCCCATCCTGCATCTCTGCATCCCCCTACAGCCCCTTCTGCATCTCTGCATCCCCTCTAGAGCCCCTCCTGCATCGCTGCATCCCCCTACAGCCCCTCCTGCATCTCTGCATCCCCCCTACAGACCCTCCTGCATCTCTGCATCCCCTCTAGAGCCCCTCCTGCATCTCTGCATCCCCCCACAGCCCCTCCTGCATCTCTGCATCCCCTCTAGAGCCCCTCCTGCATCTCTGCATCTCCCCTACAGCCCCTCCTGCATCTCTGCATCCCCCCTACAGCCCCTCCTGCATCTCTGCATCCCCCTACAGCCCCTCCTGCATCTCTGCATCCCCCCTACAGCCCCTCCTGCATCTCTGCATCCCCCTACGGACCCTCCTGCATCTCTGCCCCCCCCCTACAGCCCCTCCTGCATCTCTGCATCCCCCCTACAGCCCCTCCCGCATCTCTGCATCCCCCCTACAGCCCCTCCTGCATCTCTGCATCCCCCTACAGCCCCTCCTGCATCTCCCCTACATCTCTGCATTCCCTCTAGAGCCCCTCCTGCATCTCCCCTACAGCCCCTCCTGCATCCCCCCTACAGCCCCTCCTGCATCTCTGCATCCCCCTACAGCCCCTCCTGCATCTCTGCATCCCCCTACAGCCCCTCCTGAATCTCTGCACCCCCCCTACAGCCCCTCCTGCATTCCCTCTACAGCCCCTCCTGCATCTCTGCATCTCCCCTACAGCACCTCCTGCATCTCTGCATCTCCCCTACAGCACCTCCTGCATCTCTGCATCCCCCCTACAGCCCCTCCTGCATCTCTGCACCCCCCCCTACAGCCCATCCTGCATCTCTGCATCCCCCTACAGCCCCTTCTGCATCTCTGCATCCCCTCTAGAGCCCCTCCTGCATCTCTGCATCCCCCTACAGACCCTCCTGCATCTCTGCATCCCCTCTAGAGCCCCTCCTGCATCTCTGCATCCCCCCTACAGCCCCTCCTGCACCTCTGCATCTCCCCTACAGCACCTCCTGCATCTCTGCATCCCCCCTACAGCCCCTCCTGCATCTCTGCACCCCCCCCCCTACAGCCCATCCTGCATCTCTGCATCCCCCTACAGCCCCTTCTGCATCTCTGCATCCCCTCTAGAGCCCCTCCTGCATCTCTGCATCCCCCTACAGCCCCTCCTGCATCTCTGCATCCCCCCTACAGACCCTCCTGCATCTCTGCATCCCCTCTAGAGCCCCTCCTGCATCTCTGCATCCCCCCACAGCCCCTCCTGCATCTCTGCATCCCCTCTAGAGCCCCTCCTGCATCTCTGCATCTCCCCTACAGCCCCTCCTGCATCTCTGCATCCCCCCTACAGCCCCTCCTGCATCTCTGCATCCCCCTACAGCCCCTCCTGCATCTCTGCATCCCCTCTAGAGCCCCTCCTGCATCTCTGCATCCCCCTACAGCCCCTCCTGCATCTCTGCATCCCCCCTACAGCCCCTCCTGCATCTCTGCATCCCCCTACAGCCCCTCCTGCATCTCTGCATCCCCCCTACAGCCCCTCCTGCATCTCTGCATCCCCCTACGGACCCTCCTGCATCTCTGCCCCCCCCCCCCTACAGCCCCTCCTGCATCTCTGCATCCCCTCTAGAGCCCCTCCTGCATCTCTGCACCCCCCCCCCCACAGCCTATCCTGCATCTCTGCATCCCCCATACAGCTCATCCTGCATCTCTGCATCCCCCATACAGCTCATCCTGCATCTCTGCATCCCCCCTACAGCCCATCCTGCATCCTGTATCCCCCCTACAGCTCCTCCTGCATCTCTGCATCCCCCCTACAGCCCATCCTGCATCCTGTATCCCCCCTACAGCTCCTCCTGCATCTCTGCATGCCCCCCACAGCCCCTCCTTAATCTCTCTGCACCCCCCCACAGCCCCTCCTGCTTCTCTGCATCCCTACTACACCCTCTCTGCAGCCCGCCCACACCTCCTCGGGCACCTCTTTACATTAATGTCGTTATTACTGTTTATTTATATAGCGCCATCATCTTCCGTAGCGCTGTACAAGTCATAATTAGAGACAAGGTAAAACATACAGTACAGTATTACAAGCTAGAGGCTACAAAGTTCAGAGGAGACAATAGGAAAGAGTGTCCCCTCCCCACCTGCCGCCGGATGCCCTGGGAAGGAGCCACTTACCTCAGCAGCGCCAGGCTCGGAGGTGGAGCAGCAGCCGGAGATATCGTCAGGGCGCTGGAATCGGAGACACTGGAAATGTTTGGGACAGATGATTCCAAAGAGAACCTGTCACACCTGTGGGTGACTAACTGGCATGAGAGGTAACCCCTCGCCCCTGCACGTCATTGTCCCACATGAGGAAGGATTGCATCACTCCTAATAAGTCACACACCAATGAGAATCCCCGGCTAACAGGGACCTCAACAGCGGCATGTTTCAGCCATCAGTCCTATAATGCTCCACAAGGTTCCCTGCCACTGCTTCTGCCCCCGAGTCATTAACCCCTTGCTCCCCGCCCATTACTGATCATTAGCACCACATTACCCCTAATGATTCCCACAATTACTATTCCACAAAGCACACCCGAGACGGGGCGTGTGCGGGGCCCCAGGCACTGAAACCGGCTGGCGACAGCTTGACACGCTGCATTCCTCACTGTCACCGCCACTGCTACTGCTGCTGCCATACACCTCCTGCCACCCCAAACCCCACTTACTATCCAGCATGGAGGAAAAGGACACCGCCACTGCTACTGCTGCCGCCATACACCTCCTGCCACCCGATTCCCCACCGACTATCCAGCATGGAGGAAAAGGCCCCCTTCATCTATCCCCACCAAACATACCCCCAACTATCCCTCCTCCAAACATACCCCCAACTATTCCTCCTCCAAACATACCCCCAACTATCCCTCCTCCAAACATACCCCCAACTATCCCTCCTCCAAACATACCCCCCAACTATCCCTCCTCCAAACATACCCCCCAACTATCCCTCCTCCAAACATACCCCCCAACTATCCCTCCTCCAAACATACCCCCCAACTATCCCTCCTCCAAACATACCCCCAACTATCCCTCCTCCAAACATACCCCCAACTATCCCTCCTCCAAAGATACACCCAACTATCCCTCCTCCAAACATACCCCCAACTATCCCTCCTCCAAACCTACCTCCAACTATCCCTCCTCCAAACATACCCCCAACTATCCCTCCTCCAAACATACCCCCAACTATCCCTCCTCCAAACATACCCCCAACTATTTCTCCTCCAAACATACCCCCAACTATCCCTCCTCCAAACCTACCTCCAACTATCCCTCCTCCAAACATACCCCCAACTATCCCTCCTCCAAACATACCCCCAACTATCCCTCCTCCAAACATACCCCCAACTATTCCTCCTCCAAACATACCCCCAACTATCCCTCCTCCAAACATACCCCCAACTATCCCTCCTCCAAACATACCCCCAACTATCCCTCCTCCAAACATACCCCCAACTATCCCTCCTCCAAACATACCGCCCAACTACCCTCCATCCCCTCATCCCATTCACCCCTCTCCTCCAAAGATACCCCTAACTATCCCTCCTCCAAACATACCCCCAACTATTCCTCCTCCAAACATACCCCCAACTATCCCTCCTCCAAACATACCCCCAACTATTCCTCCTCCAAACATACCCCCAACTATCCCTCCTCCAAACATACCCCCAACTATCCCTCCTCCAAACATACCCCCCAACTATCCCTCCTCCAAACATACCCCCCAACTATCCCTCCTCCAAACATACCCCCCAACTATCCCTCCTCCAAACATACCCCCCAACTATCCCTCCTCCAAACATACCCCCAACTATCCCTCCTCCAAACATACCCCCAACTATTCCTCCTCCAAACATACCCCCAACTATCCCTCCTCCAAACATACCCCCAACTATCCCTCCTCCAAACATACCGCCCAACTACCCTCCACATCCCCTCATCCCATTCACCCCTCTCCTCCAAAGATACCCCCACCCCCATTATCCTCCCCTCCATCCCCTCAAACATAACCCCCAACTATACCCCAACTGATATAACAGCTGCAGCATCTTTGCCACTCGGAAAATGTTAGGAAATCTCCCTGCCCACTAGGGTGACCCCCAACAGATGTTTACATGGACAGACTTCCTGTTGTGTCCCCAGAAGCAGGAAGTGAGGTCACCAGAAGCAGGAAGTGAGGTCACCAGAAGGCACCTAAGCATATACTCACCTCCCTCCAGGGCTGCTGTCTCCTCAGAAGCAGGAAGTGAGGTCACCAGAAGCAGGAAGTGAGGTCACCAGAAGGCACCTAAGCATATACTCACCTCCCTCCAGGGCTGCTGTCTCCTCAGAAGCAGGAAGTGAGGTCACCAGAAGCAGGAAGTGAGGTCACCAGAAGCAGGAAGTGAGGTCACCAGAAGGCACCTAAGAATATACTCACCTCCCTCCAGGGTTGCTGTCTCCTCAGAAGCAGGAAGTGAGGTAACCAGAAGCAGGAAGTGAGGTCACCAGAAGGCACCTAAGCATATACTCACCTCCCTCCAGGGTTGCTGTGTCCTCAGAGGCAGTACCAGCCTCATTACTGGCTGGAGAAGTTCCACATGACCAGGAAGTGGGAGTTCCCTGACACAATAACAGCATGGCAATGCTTCATCCATGTTACATACCTTCCAACTTTTCAGGGTGGAAAACAGGGAAGATTTTTTTAGATTAAGCCACGCCCCTTCACCGCACCCAGGCCACACCCCATGCAAAATGACCTGCCCATTGGTGATGGGATTAGCAGGGAGGAGCTGAATCAATCCCTGATGAATGAATCATTTATTGATGCACATCTGCATATTAAACCCCAAATAGGTACAAATGAGAACAAAGAGGGACAGGGACATAAAGCGGACCCTCACCCTGAATAAGAGCCTATCTTATATGTTTCCCACACCCTGTACATACAGATTGCTCACATTAATCCGGACCCTCACCCTGAATAAGAGCCTATCTTATATGTTTCCCACACCCTGTACATACAGATTGCTCACATTAATCCGGACCCTCACCCTGAATAAGAGCCTATCTTATATGTTTCCCACACCCTGTACATACAGATTGCCCACATTAATCCGGACCTTCACCCTGAATAAGAGTCTATCTTATATGTTTCCCACACCCTGTACATACAGATTGCTCACATTAATCCGGACCCTCACCCTGAATAAGAGCCTATCTTATATGTTTCCCACACCCTGTACATACAGATTGCCCACATTAATCCGGACCTTCACCCTGAATAAGAGTCTATCTTATATGTTTCCCACACCCTGTACATACAGATTGCCCACATTAATCCGGACCCTCACCCTGAATAAGAGCCTATCTTATATGTTTCCCACACCCTGTACATACAGATTGCTTACATTAATCCGGACCTTCACCCTGAATAAGAGTCTATCTTATATGTTTCCCACACCCTGTAGATACAGATTGCCCACATTAATCCGGACCTTCACCCTGAATAAGAGCCTATCTTATAGGTTTCCCACACCCTGTACATACAGATTGCTTACATTAATCCGGACCTTCACCCTGAATAAGAGTCTATCTTATATGTTTCCCACACCCTGTACATACAGATTGCTCACATTCAAAATCATCCTACCTGCATCTACTGCATGTTATGAGCCTTTCAACATCCAAGATGGCGGCTCATGGAACATCAGGCAGCCTGCAAACAGGAAGTGCCCTCTGACTGCGCTGCTCTGCATTTTGGGACTGCTGACCTTTTCCTGACCCCAGCTCTGCTCTGTCTGAGCAAAGCACAGCTATAACCCGCCCCCTGTACTTTATCCCACTCTCCTCAGTAAGTGTGACCCTTCTGAGGCAAGATGGCGGCGCCCGTATCCTAGAGTCCTGAACAGAGTTACAGCCCAGTGGGGGAAAGAATAATAAGAAAGTGACTAAAAACTTAAAATATATTAAATTTTAGATGCTGGGGAATCGTTTTTCAAGGGTTTGGGGTTTTTCAATAAATTATGGTGTAGGTCTGGTTTAAAAGAGGGACAGGGGGACAGGGACTTAAAAGAGGGACAGTCCCTTTAAATTCGGGCCAGTTGGAAGGTATGAGTTACTATCAAATGTCTGATCCCAGCACTTACCCTTCAATTAGGAGGAACCAATCAAAGTGGACCAAAACCCAGCGAGATCGGCCTGGGATTCTATACAACTCCCTGCCCCCGGGGCATCTGAATTTGGCATGCCCCGCTGTGTGATACGCCCCCAGGTCATTCCGGTCACTTACCTTGCCTCCCCACTATTCCTCTAGCACAGGCATTTGTGAATGGACGTCGTGGGCACGCTCCCTGTTAGAGGGAAGCGGGGGATGCGGCCCCAGCAGGCTCAGAGGTGCGTGTGACATCACCAGCTCCGAGCGCACTGATTGGACGAGCGGCCGCACATGCTCAACAGGACCGGTAAGAGGTGAGTTTCTTCCGGCGATCAGGGGAAGGACCAAAACTCAGGGTTTTGCTCCACTTTAAAGAATATAGACAGAGCTGAATGATGGCAATGCAGTGCAGCCCCAGAATAAAGTCTTATCCTTTAACTGGCTTCCCTGGGATATGTATATATATATATAAGCCGTATTGATGATATGGCTGCAACCAGAGCGGGCTCTAGGCTTATGTGGGCCCCTGGGTGATAAAATCTCAGTGCGCCCCTTTTTCAGGTGTTAAGACAAACTTGGCAGTCCAACATGAACCCCCCTGAACATCCACTAATGACAGTAACAGGCTGATTCATCACTAACGCCAGGTAGCGACAGACGAGCGTCTGTAGCGAGGCATTTCAGAGCGCCCGCTTGTAGTCGCTGTGCTCGGCCGTGGGTCGCTAATTCATAGCGACTCAGTCGCTGTGCAGCACTGATGAATACATTGTGAGGAGTCGCTATATGACCAGTACAGCGCTGTATTGGAGCGCATGTTAGCGACTTGTCAGTGCGACCGACTCACAACATATTCAGCAAAAGAAAAACAGCCTCACACAACTCCGGCACTCAAAAATGCTTCGCTGCAGCCCAGAGCGCCGGAGGCTGTGTGATTAAAGGCTGTTTTTTAAAACGTATCGAATGACGTTGTTATAACATTGTGACATGAACACATTAATGCCAGACCTGTAGTGTCAATTCTGCATAAATATATAAAATGTAAAAATAAAAAATGGCTTTTTCAAGTCCAGGAAAGGTCCCAACATTATTTGAGATTTAAAAAAAAAAAAAAATAAGAAAACAAAAACCCTGTTTAAAGAGAAATAAAAGAACGTCCATTGAAATGTATGGGAGAGCGACAGGTAGCGAGAGTGCCGGCGCTGTACGCTGAGGCTGGGATAATGATGAATCAGACGCTACATGGTCGCTCAACAGATTCTGCTTGATAAATTTGTAATTGCTGCCGTGTCCGGCGTTCACTTGCCGCTACCTGTCATTTACAAGGCGCTACCTGCCGCTATCCATTCATGAATAAGGCCCTAAGACTCCCCCTGACCCTGAGCGCTAAAAAAAACAATTCACCAACTGGTGTGGCCCATCCAAGGTACAGGGGGCCCCCGGCACCTGCCCTGACTTACCGGGGACTGGCGCCATCACTGACTGCAATATAAAGTTTGAGCTCTCACCCGCAGCATTGTGGGTACAGGGGGCCCCCGGCATCTGCCCTGACTTACCCGGGGCCCGCGCTACCACTGACTGCAATATAAAGTATGAGCTGTCACCTGCAGCACTGTGGGTACAGGGGGCCCCTGGCATCTGTCCTGAGTTACCGGGGGCTGGCGCCACCACTGACTGCAATATAAAGTATGAGCTCTCACCTGCAGCATTGTGGGTACAGGGGGCCCCCGGCATCTTCCCTGAGTTACCGGGGGTTGGCGCCACCACTGACTGCAATATAAAGTATGAGCTCTCACCTGCAGCATTGTGGGTACAGGAGGCAGACGGTTCTTGGCGATGGGGCGTCTGTGCGCGCTCCTCTTCCTCCTCTCATTTAATTCCCCAGCCGCCATCCGCGTCCTCCGGCTTCCCAGGGCGCTCTGGATAGAGAGGATGAGGAGGGAGCAGAGGACATACATGGCAGCTCCTCGTCTCCTGCCCTGCGGAGCTTACACTCTACTGCCCAGCGGAGGGGACACAACCCCGGGATCAGTCCACTGCGACTTCCAGACCACGGATAATGCCACCATGACGACACTCCCGGATTATCCCCACACACTGACCAGCCACCATCTGCCGCCCCTAAGAGGATTCCCGCCTCGCCCGCCTAGCGAGATCGTCTCCCATAGCACTAATCTGACTTGTCAGCTGCACAGCATTCTGGGAGATATCCCTTCATATCCCACGAGATATCCCTCCATATCCCACATTATATTCCAGGAGATATCCCTCCATATCCCACATTATATTCCAGGAGATATCCCTCCATATCCCACATTATATTCCAGGAGATATCCCTCCATATCTCACATTATATTCCAGGAGATATCCCTCCATATCCCACATTATATTCCAGGAGATATCCCTCTATGTCCCACATTATATTCCAGGAGATATCCCTCCATATCCCACATTATATTCCAGGAGATATCCCTCCATATCCCACATTATATTCCAGGAGATATCCCTCCATATCCCACATTATATTCCAGGACATATCCCTTTATATCCCACATTATATTCCAGGAGATCTCCCTCCATATCCCACATTATATTCCAGGAGATATCCCTCCATATCCCACATTATATTCCATGAGATATCCCTTCATATCCCACATTATATTCCAGGAGATATCCCTCCATATCCCACATTATATTCCAGGACATATCCCTTTATATCCCACATTATATTCCAGGAGATATCCCTCCATATCCCACATTATATTCCAGGAGATATCCCTCCATATCCCACATTATATTCCAGGAGATATCCCTCCATATCCCACATTATATTCCAGGAGATATCCCTCCATATCCCACATTATAGTCCAGGAGATATCCCTCCATATCCCACATTATATTCCAGGAGATATCCCTCCATATCCCACATTATATTCCAGGAGATATCCCTTCATATCCCACATTATATTCCAGGACATATCCCTTTATATCCCACATTATATTCCAGGAGATATCCCTCCATATCCCACATTATATTCCAGGAGATATCCCTCCATATCCCACATTATATTCCAGGAGATATCCCTCCATATCCCACATTATATTCCAGGAGATATCCCTTTATATCCCACATTATAGTCCAGGAGATATCCCTCCATATCCCACATTATAGTCCAGGAGATATCCCTCCATATCCCACATTATATTCCAGGAGATATCCCTCCATATCCCACATTATATTCCAGGAGATATCCCTCCATATCCCACATTATATTCCAGGAGATATCCCTCCATATCCCACATTATATTCCAGGAGATATCCCTTCATATCCCACATTATATTCCAGGACATATCCCTTTATATCCCACATTATATTCCAGGAGATATCCCTCCATATCCCACATTATATTCCAGGAGATATCCCTCCATATCCCACATTATATTCCAGGAGATATCCCTCCATATCCCACATTATATTCCAGGAGATATCCCTTTATATCCCACATTATAGTCCAGGAGATATCCCTCCATATCCCACATTATAGTCCAGGAGATATCCCTCCATATCCCACATTATATTCCAGGAGATATCCCTCCATATCCCACATTATATTCCAGGAGATATCCCTTTATATCCCACATTATAGTCCAGGAGATATCCCTCCATATCCCACATTATAGTCCAGGAGATATCCCTCCATATCCCACATTATATTCCAGGAGATATCCCTCCATATCCCACATTATATTCCAGGAGATATCCCTCCATATCCCACATTATATTCCAGGAGATATCCCTCCTTATACTGCACTAAATTCAGGAGATCGCCCTTCACATCCGGCACTGAATTACAGACCTCCCATCAGATCCCACAGAAGCTCTACCCTCATATTCTGCAGTGAATTCCAGGACCTCTCCCTCCATATCCCACACCGAATTCCAGGAGAATGCCCTGCAATGAATTACAGGAGATCTGCCTTCATATTCCACAGCAAATTCCAGGACCTCTCCCTCCATATCCCACACCGAATTCCAGGAAATCTACTTTCATGATATCCCGCACTAAATTCCAGGAGATATCCTTTCATATACCACACCGAATTCCAGGAGATCTCTCTCCATATTCCTTAATTAAATTAGATCATCTTCCATATACCGCACTGAATCCTGGAGATCTCCCTCTATATCCCAGAATGAATCCAGGTGTCCATCCATATCCCACCCTGAATCCAGATATTGCTCACTGACCTCCAGGATATCTACCCACATATCTCACACTGAATTCCATGAGATCTCCCATCATATCCTGCACCTATTTCCAGGAGATCTCTCTCCATATCCCTGAATTCACTGAGATCCATATACCGCACTGAATCCTGGAGATCTCCCTCTATATCCCACAATGAATCCATATGTCCCTCCATATACCACCCTGAATCCATATGTCCCTTCATATCCCACCCTGAATCTCCAGATACCCCTCATTGAACTCCAGGATATCTACCCCCATATCTCACACTGAATTCCATGAGATCTCCCATCATATCCTGCACCTATTTCTAGGAGATCCCTTTCCATACCCCTGAATTTAGTGAGATCCATATACCGCACTGAATCCTGGAGATCTCCCTCTATATCCCACAATGAATCCAGAAGTCCCTCCATATCCCACCCTGAATCCATATGTCCCTCCATATACCACCCTGAATCTCCAGATACCCCTCATTGAACTCCAGGATATCTACCCCCATATCTCACACTGAATTCCATGAGATCTCCCATCATATCCTGCACCTCTTTCTAGGAGATCCCTCTCCATATCCCTGAATTTAGTGAGATCCATATACCGCACTGAATCCTGGAGATCTCCCTCTATATCCCACAATGAATCCAGAAGTCCCTCCATATCCCACCCTGAATCCAGATGTCCCTCCATATCCCACCCTGAATCCAGATACCCCTCACTGAACTCCAGGATATCTACCCCCATATCTCACTCTGAATTCCATGAGATCTCACATCATGTCCTGCACCTATTTCCAGGAGATCCCTCTCCATATCCCTGAATTCAATTAGATCCATATACCACCCCGAATCCAGATATCCCTCACTGAACTCTAGGATATCTACCCATCATGTCCTGCACCTATTTCCAGGAGATGTCTCGTCATATTCCACACTGAATTCCATATCTCACTCTATATCCTTCACTGAATTCCAGACCTCCCTTCATCTTCAACAGTGAATTCCAGGACAAACCCCTTCATATCTCACACTGAATCCAGATCCCCTTCCATATCTCACACTGAATCCAGATCTCCCTCACTGAACTCCAGGATATCTACCCCCATATCCCGCTCTCCCATCATGTCCTGCACCTATATCCAGGAGATGTCTCATATCCCACACTGAATTCTATATCTCACTCTATATCCTTCACTGAATTTCAGACCTACTTTCATCTTCAACATTAAATTCTAGGACAAAAGGCTCGATTCAGAGACACATTTGTCCGGACTTCCGTAGCTGTCTGTGAAAGTTTTGGTGGGCGTTTGTCATTTTTTTGCTTTTTTTCGTTCATTTTTTATTTGTACGAACGTTCGGGAATGCGTTTTTCGATGAAATCGGAACATTTCCGTTAGTTCGGATCATTTTCCAAACAAGATCGAAACATTTACGTTAGTTCGGATCATTTTCCAAACAAAATCGGAAATTTTCCGTTCCTTCAGATAACTTCCGTTGTTGGGATGGGTTTCTGTCTGATTCAGAGAGCCGATTTCCGACGGATAACCACCCTATAAATCCGTTTCATTTCCGATCCACTTACGGGACCTTTGAGGGCTCGGATTGCTATTGTTGAACATGTTTTGCGGCTATGTGGAGGAGTCTGCGCGCCTTTAGCACCAAGGCATTGCATGTATCAGCATGGCCGAGGCCATAAATTGTATAGCAATGCACCTGAATCAATACGTTTCATGTATGCCTTATAGAAGCATTTTAATGCTGACCTTAATTAGTCCTTAGCATGTAAACATTTATTTTTCCACACATCCATATAATTGCTATATTTTTTTAGACCTATGACCTTTGTGAATTATATTTGGATTTTTGAACTTGAATCTTAATTTGTTGTAGGAGTTATTGTTTTAGTCGGTTACCTTTGCTTTGTGTAATTATTTTATATTTGGTTGCAGGAACCGCAAGATGTGCCACTCGCCCTTGCTCCTGATGCCCATTCTTTGCCTGCAGAATGCGGGCCAGGGGTTCTCTAATCGGGCACTATGCAAAACCCGGGCCGTGACGAGGGCCCTCTGGCTTTTGAAGTCCAGATTTAGGTGTTTGGACCATACGGGGGGGGGGGGGGCACTGCAGTATGACCCCAACAAGGTTATACCAATATTTTAATCTTTTTTTAATTAATCTTTTTTTAACAGGGACCACATGTGCCAGAGTGGCACAACTGAGTGTCAGGGTCCTTCAGT
This sequence comes from Gastrophryne carolinensis, assembly GCA_027917425.1. Taxonomy (NCBI): domain Eukaryota; kingdom Metazoa; phylum Chordata; class Amphibia; order Anura; family Microhylidae; genus Gastrophryne; species Gastrophryne carolinensis. The sequence goes on along the minus strand of JAQIHN010000200.1, from coordinate 12,909 downwards.
TGGTGGGCGAGATGCAGGAGCTGCGCAACTCGTTGGGGACCACAGATGAAGAATAATGTTATGTGGCCTGCCCTTGCTATGTATTTTGTTTTTTATAGTTGTAATAATTTGAAATTTTCAAAATTTTTAAAAATTTTTTATTCTATGATGGAACCTAACCAAGAAGTGGTTTGGGTGAGCTTTAAGGGTCCAAAAGGGAAGATGGAGGATAGTGCTAAGTGGTTTGGGTGAGCTTTAAGGGTCCAAAAATGGAAGATGGAGGATAGTGCTAAGTGGTTTGGGTGAGCTTTAAGGGTCCAAAAGGGAAGATGGAGGATCGTGCTAAGTGATTTAGCTAAACATTGTAGTAGAAGTGAGGGTGGCAAATATGTAGGCGAGCACTTTAATGAGTTAAGTTTGTAGTGCGCAGGCGCAAGATCGTAAGGATTTCCGTCTGGACGATTATTTATTGAAAAAGGGAAACAGAGTCTATCGGGAAACGTAAAGGATTCGTTGGAGGATACGATGGGAAAAGGGCAAAAACGAAAGCCTACGTTGTAACGTGAAAATGAAACGGAAAAGTCTGGATGGAAAATGACATCCTCGTATTCGTAATCTGCCGTACGAACGGACGGAAACTTTACAGAAGGTTTTCAATGCATGCATAGAATCGCTCTTACGCTCATGCAAACATTTCCAAAAAAAAAAACGGATTGGAACTAAAATAGAAGTTTTTTTTTTGTCTCTCTGAATCAAGCCTAAACTCCTTTATATCTCACTCTGAATTCCAGATCTCCCTCCATATCCCACCCTGAAACCAGATCTCCCTCCATATCCCACACTGAATCCAGATCTCCCTCCATATCTCACACTGAATCCAGATCTCCCTCTGTATCTCACACTGAAACCAGATCTCCCTCCGTATCTCACACTGAATCCAGATCTCCCTCCATATCTCACACTGAATCCAGATCTCCCTCTGTATCTCACACTTAAACCAGATCTCCCTCCATATCTCACTCTGAATTCCAGATCTCCCTCCATATCCCACCCTGAAACCAGATCTCCCTCCATATCCCACCCTGAAACCAGATCTCCCTCCATATCTCACTCTGAATTCCAGATCTCCCTCCATATCCCACCCTGAAACCAGATCTCCCTCCATATCCCACCCTGAAACCAGATCTCCCTCCATATCCCACCCTGAATCCAGATCTCCCTCCGTATCTCACACTGAATCCAGATGTCCCTCCATATCCCACACTGAAACCAGATCTCCCTCCATATCTCACTCTGAATCCAGATCTCCCTCCGTATCTCACCCTGAAACTAGATCTCCCTCCATATCCCACCCTGAAACCAGATCTCCCTCCATATCCCACCCTGAAACCAGATCTCCCTCCATATCCCACCCTGAAACCAGATCTCCCTCCATATCTCACTCTGAATTCCAGATCTCCCTCCATATCCCACCCTGAAACCAGATCTTCTTCCATATCCCACCCTGAAACCAGATCTCCCTCCATATCTCACTCTGAATTCCAGATCTCCCTCCATATCCCATCCTGAAACCAGATCTCCCTCCATATCCCACCCTGAAACCAGATCTCCCTCCATATCCCACCCTGAATCCAGATCTCCCTCCGTATCTCACACTGAATCCAGATGTCCCTCTGTATCCCACACTGAAACCAGATCTCCCTCCATATCTCACTCTGAATCCAGATCTCCCTCCGTATCTCACCCTGAAACTAGATCTCCCTCCATATCCCACCCTGAAACCAGATCTCCCTCCATATCCCACCCTGAAACCACATCTCCCTCCATATCCCACCCTGAATTCCAGATCTCCCTCCATATCCCACACTGAAACCAGATCTCCCTCCATATCCCACCCTGAAACCAGATCTCCCTCCATATCCCACCCTGAATTCCAGATCTCCCTCCATATCCCACTGTGAATTCTAGATCTCCCTCCATATCCCACCCTGAAACCAGATCTCCCTCCATATCCCACCCTGAAACCAGATCTCCCTCCATATCCCACCCTGAATTCCAGATCTCCCTCCATATCCCACTGTGAATTCTAGATCTCCCTCCATATCCCACCCTGAAACCAGATCTCCCTCCATATCTCATACTGAATCCAGATCTCCCTCCATATCCCACCCTGAAACCAGATCTCCCTCCATATCTCATACTGAAACCAGATCTCCCTCCATATCCCACCCTGAAACCAGATCTCTCTCCATATCTCACTCTGAATTCCAGATGTCCCTCCATATCCCACCCTGAAACCAGATCTCCCTCCATATCCCACTCTTAAACCAGATCTCCCTCCATATCCCACCCTGAATTCCAGATGTCCCTCCATATCCCACCCTGAAACCAGATCTCCCTCCATATCCCACCCTGAATTCCAGATCTCCCTCCATATCCCACTGTGAATTCTAGATCTCCCTCCATATCCCACCCTGAAACCAGATCTCCCTCCATATCCCACCCTGAAACCAGATCTCCCTCCATATCCCACCCTGAAACCAGATCTCCCTCCATATCTCACTCTGAATTCCAGATCTCCCTCCATATCCCACCCTGAAACCAGATCTCCCTCCATATCCCACCCTGAAACCAGATCTCCCTCCATATCCCACGCTGAATCCAGATCTCCCTCCGTATCTCACACTGAATCCAGATGTCCCTCCGTATCCCACACTGAAACCAGATCTCCCTCCATATCTCACTCTGAATCCAGATCTCCCTCCGTATCTCACCCTGAAACTAGATCTCCCTCCATATCCCACCCTGAAACCAGATCTCCCTCCATATCCCACCCTGAAACCAGATCTCCCTCCATATCTCACTCTGAATCCAGATCTCCCTCCGTATCTCACCCTGAAACTAGATCTCCCTCCATATCCCACCCTGAAACCAGATCTCCCTCCATATCCCACCCTGAAACCAGATCTCCCTCCATATCCCACCCTGAATCCAGATCTCCCTCCATATCCCACCCTGAAACCAGATCTCCCTCCGTATCTCACACTGAATTGCAATATGCAGTTGGAAGAAGAATGTTGGAATGTTATTGGCTGTCAGGAATGTTGTCGGGTGACTGGCCCTGGATTTCCCTGAATGACAGCAGAAACTGCAATGAGGCAATTCCAGAAACTCTCGGAGAGGAATCCAGTTCCGTTTTACGTCATCCATCTCTGCCGAGTTCATTGCCTGTGAAACGCACCTGAAGCATAGAGAAGCCACCGCGGATACATTTTTACTGGAGTAGCTCACCGCTTAGCGGGAGTGAGAAGAATTTCTATAGGAGCTTAGAGTTCTTAGGGTGGAAGTCGTCAAGTAAGACATTTCTCTGGGGCAGTTGGTAGCACATGATGATTCTCTGGGAGGTTGGGAGCACATGATGATTCTTTAGGGCAGCGGTTCTCAACCTGTGGGTTGGGACCCTGGCGGGGGTCGAACGACCAAAACACAGGGGTCGCCTAAAGCCATCGGAAAATACATATTTCTGATGGCTTTAGCCGCTAATAAGTCGCGCTACCATCTGCAGCAGCGCTATTCAGCTGGAACGCACGCCATTATGGATGCGCGTTCCAAACTGAATGCTTGCGCGCATGCGCAGTCGTGATTGCATCATCTGTCCAGGGCCTAAGGGGCGGGGGAAGCAGGGGGAACGCTCCAAAGTCCATAGCAGGGCATTACGTGTGTCCGGCGCTTGCTGACATCATCAGTGGAGGACAGCCAAGAAAGCCTGCGAGACGCCTGCTGGTGTAAAAAAGGTTACACACACCATACACACAATACTGTGTAAGTGTAATCATTACATAGTACACAAAGCAACTTACACTTACACAAAGCACCAGACATTTACACAGTGTCTTATACTATAAGAGACCACTATAAGATGTAGTTCACACTGCTCCCCAATGTATAATTATCTCCTATATCTCCCACTATTTTCCCATATTCTGAATGAGGATTGATTTCATTGTGAGTGCGGCGGATTTTGTGGAAGAGAGCTCCCGAGAATCTCGAGTTACCACACAATCCGCCGCAGCCTCCTATTAATTTCAATAAGAGGCAGAGAAATGACAGTTTCCGACACATGCTATGCCATGGTGAAATGTTATTTATTGGAATAAGTAATACATATTTCTCAGCATATAATTAAATATTGTTTTTGTGATTAATCACTATGTTTAAATTATGTTTGATTTGTAGCAATGAGAATACATAATGCATATCAGGTATTTACATTCTGAATCATAACTGTAGCAAAATTACAGTTTTGAAGTAGCCACCAAAATTATTTTTTGGTTTGGGGTCACCGCAACATGAGGAACTGTATTGCGGGGTCACTGCAACATGAGGAACTGTATTGCGGGGTCACTGCAACATGAGGAACTGTATTGCGGGGTCACTGCAACATGAGGAACTGTATTGCGGGGTCACTGCAACATGAGGAACTGTATTGCGGGGTCACTGCAACATGAGGAACTGTATTGCGGGGTCACTGCAACATGAGGAACTGTATTGCGGGGTCACGGCAACATGAGGAACTGCGAGGTCACACCATTAGAAAGGTTGAGAACCACTGCTCTAGGGGAAGGAAGGGGCACTTGATGGATGGTCCTCTGAGACAGGGGCAAATGATGAGATTCTGGGCACTGAGGTACACATGATGGTTCTCTGGGGCAGAAAGGAGAACATGATGGATGGTCCTCTCGGGCATTTAGGTACACTTAGTAGTTCTCTGGCAGCAGTTGGGAACACATCATAGTTTTTTGGGGCAGTTAGGGGCACATGATGGTTTTCTTTGGCACTACAGGACACATGATGGTTCTCTGGGGCAGTTAAAGGGACATAATTGTTCTCTTTGGTAGTTAGAGGCACATGCTGATTCTCTGGGGCAGTTAGAGGCACATGATGGTTTTTTTAACTCGTCTGCATAACACAGTTGGTGTCATAGTTACAAATCACGGCTCCACAACACAATATTACAGTTCAACAGAGTGCTCTGGGGGGCTCTTCCACCCCACATTGATCTGAACACTAGTTCTCTCCTTAAACAAGGCAGACTCTCCACTCCCTAAGCAAACAGTCATAAGACGGGCTCAATATATCCACGTGTCACACCAATTGGGGGCATCAGATATAATCTGATGGTATAATTGTTATGCCACTACTCACAGCGTGGGCTCACTACCTTCACAGGGCTAGGGGCCTTCACACAGGGGCAGCCACACCTTACCTGAGTCTAGGCACTGCTTCACAGCCTCACGGTCCCAAGGGATCCACTCATTTTGAAGGGGCACCTTATCTGTCACATCCACGCTGGCATCCCCTGGGCTTCTTCCCGTCAGGGAAGTAATGTAGCCAGGCTCTTCAGAACTAGCGTGAGCTTTTTAGATCCTTAATTCAGAGCATCAGTGACCCTCTGCTGTATTTTCCGAATTTATTTAAACAAACAGAAAAACACAAAAACAACAAGAAAAACGGTGCAAGGTGATAAAACAGGATTAACAAAAAAATAAGATAAATAGCAAGCGATATAAAAAAATGGCAAAATACTTAGGAGTCTGTCTGGGCTGCGGTTCGATCAAATCAATTGTCTCTCAGTCCTCACATGCTTTCTGGTTTTCTCCTTTGATGTTACAATGGAGCGTGTGTCACTCTTGATGGTCAGATTAGAGTGTCTCTGCCCCTTCCGAAGCTCACCTTATTCCCTCTAACCAAGGGTCAGTTTCTGCCCCCTCCTATTGGGCAGAGTGATTGGAGTCACCCACTGTCTGATTGGTGCATCTGGGATTCTCCATCTTTGGGTACCTGAAAGTTCCATATGATATCCCCCATCTGTCCTGGGATTCCAAAGGGAGGAGGGATGGAGAACATTCCATGGACGGGGGAGGGGGGGGGAAGGGGCTCAGGAGATGGGCCCTGTCTCTGCTTCTATGCTTGAGTGATTCTGATAACCCTCACTTCAGCGAAGCAGAAAAACACAAACTATCCGTATATATTGGGCGTGGCCTCACCACATACGTCAGACGTCCTATCGAGTCAGCTGCGCGCGCTGGATCTCAGCTTCGTTACCCACGGCCGGGGTAACACGGCATTTAAACCTGTTGATGCAAGCTCGTTTGAGGGGATTCTGTAAGGCAACGCTCTCCTCCTATATTTTAAAGAAAGTGTCTGATGTGGATACGTGCGCATTTTATCTTTCCTCCGGTAAGCGCAATAAAGTTGCGGTTTTAAAACTTTAAAGCAGTATCACGCTATGTGTTTTTTCTGGTTTTTCCCTATTTACATCCTATGATCCCTAAACAAATTAATGGAGATCTGAAGGAGAAATTTGATGTTTATAACAACAACCGAGGAAATATTTAAGTTTGGAAAGTTTAATGCTGTATTACAAGAGTGTTTCTGGTACGTGCATTTAAAAATCTGGTGCTGGGATACACAGTGAATTGTGAGCACAAGTGGTGATTGTTATCCTGGATTGTGGAATTTTAAGGATCTAAATATCCAATCATTACTTCCATCACGCGGAGTCACGCTGTATATTATATAGCATTGTATTCTGAATTGCTTTATGGACTGATCTGACACGGTCTATGGACTCCTGCGGTCTTTGAATATTAATGAATGTATGTGATGCTGGTGTAATAATTGTTTAACTACAAGCGCGGCTTTATCAGTTTATGAGGGTAGTATAATTTCCAGCCTACATTTATTCATTGCTGAGATTGTTTATCCGTATATATGTCTATGTGGGCTTGTGCATATATATATATATATATATATATATATATATATATACATCCACTCCTTTCCTCTAGCTTAAGAGGAGTTCCTACCCCTTTGTCCCCCTAGGAAAGGGAGATGCCACTACCTTCTCTCTGGTTATAAGGGAGCTCCTCCCACTATCTACCTGTCAAAAGAAACTTTCCTCTGGTTTGGCTATTAATAGCGACAAATCTCAAGCGCTAAACGTATCCCTGGCACCCGAGTTGGTGGCCCACATTAAATCGAATTTCCCCTTCAAATGGTCAACGGAGCCGCTCCCATACCTGGGGGTTCGGATCCCGGGGAGGTACGAAGATCTCTATGGGGCTAATTATCCATCCTTATTTAGGTCCCTAACGCGGCTGCTTGAGACCTGGATGACGTATTCAATTTCCTGGTTGGGCCGCGTCAATGCAGTGAAGATGTCCATTCTCCCTAAGCTCCTGTATTTTTTTAGAGTGCTGCCGGTCTCGATCCCCTCCTTTAGGCTGCGTGCAATGCAGAAAAGGATCTTAGCCTTCGTCTGGGCTGGGAAGCGCCCGCGAGTACCTAGGCGTACATTGCTCAGCCACAGGTCGTCAGGAGGGCTTGGGGTCCCCAATGTTAGCATGTATTATAAGGCTGCTCAGATATCCCAATTGATTCCCATGCACTCCCTATCGAAACCCCCCCTTTGGACCTTTCTGGAGCTCCCGAACGCCTCCCCGACCCCTATAGATGGTCTTCTCTGGATGGACCCAGCAGCTAGACCCAAGACGCTTAGCCCTTTGATGAGGCATTCCCTCTCGGTGTGGGACTCAGTAAAATATTCTGCCTCCTTGATGTCCCCCCATGCTCCCCTAGCACACCTTTGGGGTAATCCGGCATTTCCCCCGGGCCTAAATAATAGACCGTCCTTTAAGTGGTGGGTGGATCATGGCTTGCTTAGGGTGCGGGATCTCCTCTCGGAGGATGGTCTTATGTCCTTTAGTACCTTGAAAGATAGGTACGATGCTCCCCAGGGGGTCCTGTTTCAGTACATACAGTTAAAACACTGGTTGTCCCCCCTGATTAGATTGGGGCTGCCCTTTCGGAGATGTACCCCCTTTGAGAGAGCCTGCGGAGAGGAACCATTCTGTAGAGGGACAATCCCCTCGATTCAAAGAGCAAAAGTTAATTGATTTCGGATCGAGAATCGTAAGTTTGGGTGGGTGTTAGTCATTTTTTCCTGTTTTTTTGGCCATTTCCGACTCGCACGAGCCTACGTACGAATGCGTATATGCTCTTACGATCATCGCAAGTTCGTTCCTAAATTTTAGGATCAAAACGTAAAACTTAGGATCAAATCATAAAACTTAGGATCAAAACGTAAAACTTAGGATAATCGAATGTGTTTAGGTGTGATTCAGAGAACAGTTTTCCAACCTCTAAATAAGTTTTAAAAGAAAGCCACTGGCGACACCTTTTAGCAGTCGTATTGCTGTTCTTGAACAGGTTTTTTGGCTATGTGGAGGAGTCTGCGCGTCTTGAGCTCCAATGAACTGCATGTATCAGCATGGCCGAGGCCATAAATTGTATGGCAATGCATACCTGATTCATGTATGCCTTATAAAAGCATTTTAATGTGGACCTTAATTAGTCCTTTGCATGTAAACCTTTATTTTGCAATATATTTGCGTTAATTAAAGAAACTTATGTCCTTTGGTATTTATTTTTAAATTGATGTACTAGAATAATATTTTTAATTTGAATTTATTGGTGTAGTTGTTTACCTTTGCTTTGTTTAATTATTTAAGCACATCTTTGGTCAGATGCATCACACTTACTGAGGAGAGGAGAGCGGGATAAAGTGCAGGATGTGGGTTACTGCTGTATTTTGCACAGACACAGCAGAGCTGGGGGCACGGAAAGGTCAGAAATCAAACAATGCAGAGCAACACAGTCACAAGGCCCTTTCTGTTTGCAGGCTGCCCGAGAATACCTGAGCCGCCATCTTGGCTGTTTCTAGACTCATAACATGCAGAAGTTGCTGGGTGTTTTTTTATATTTGAGAGCAATCTGTATGTAGAGGGTGTGGGTAACCACACACAAAATTTTAAGTTGTACCATTTGAAGCCAAAATATTAAAATTAAATCCACAAGTAAAAAATGCAAGTTAACTAAAAATTAAACAAAGTAAGATTTACTTATGCAAATGCATTCATTAATGGTTGGTTACTACAAAATGAATGAAATAAAGAAAAAGACCAAATATTTAGAATGCACTTTAATGAGGTAAGTTTGTAGTGCGCAGCCGCAAGATCAGAAGGATTTACGTCCAGACAAAAAAGGAAAAAGGGCAAAACCAATGTTGCAACCTGAGAAATGTAACGGAAAATTCAGGATGGAAACTGACATAGGTCTGATTCCCGAACTGCCATACGAACGGACGTATATTTTAGGATAGAAACGTATTTGCTTATAGAATCACTCGCAAGTTCATACGAACGCACGAGCGTACGGGAAAAATAGGATGATCGGCACCCAAATCCAAGCTGTTACATGTTTCTTTGAATCGACCCTAATATCTACGCTATATTCTACATTAAATGCCATGGGGGAGGGCACACATGTACACGTCAATAGGTGGGAACATGACTTGGGCCCGTGCAACCTGGGGAGGGGGTGGTCGGATATTTGGAAAACCGCCTCCTCATGCTCTATAAATGTCCTGACGACCGAAACGGCCAACAAAGTTCTATACAGATGGTACTTGGTACCAAGCCGCCTTGGTAGAATGTTCCCGGGACAAGCTAATACTTGCTTTAGGGGTTGTAGTACAGAGGGCACCTTCCTCCATACTTGGTGGACATGTCCTATGCTGACCCGTTTTTGGGCACAAGTTTATAAGATAGCTGGCAAAATATTTCGAACGACTATTAAAAGAGACCCCTGGGTGGCCCTCCTCCACTGCAAACCCCCAGAGCTCACCCGCAAGCAGCACAAGCTATTTGTATACCTGCTCCTGGCGGCTAAGCAAACTATCGCTAGAGGGTGGAAAAAACAGATTACACCATTGTCGGAGGTGTCGGCCAGGATGAATGGATTTCTAATTAATGAGAGGCTTTCAAGTATACTGGCCGACACCCAGGACAAGTTCCTGTCCACTTGGGATCCATGGATACAACATGCCTGGCCTGATGCGCCAGCGGGTATGCTAAGCTAGTTGATGGAGGCGGGCTGGTTTGCGAGGTCCCCCCCCCCTACTTCTTCCCCTGTTCTCCCTCCCCAACCTAACTTACCCTTTCATACCATTGTGTTTTTTCCTCCCCTTCCCCTGTCCTTCTTTCCCTTGTTCCATGACTCCTTCGCAAGTGCGCGGTGGCCTGCCCCGCACTGCTCTCTCGGGCCTCCGGGGTGGGTGCGTCCGGCGGGTGCTGGGCGGCCTGGCCCCGGGGGGGCGGCGGGGGGTGGGTCGCGGCGGATGCTAGTATGGCTTCCCCGATACGGGAGGGGGCGAGAATAAAGACTTAACGCAGACAGACGCTGTTCAGTTGATAGTTTATTGACAATATAATTCTTTTGCAGTAGTACTGCTATATATATTGGACAGTTTCGTTGAGTTGAATTCTCTCCTACTTCAATATAATGCTGTAACTTTGCATGCTTAGTCATAATGGCCTCCCCTGCGTGGGATGGCTTCTGCACTATATTTGGTCCGCTGATGGCCGTGTCTGTGTCGCTCATTTTCCTGGTTAAATAAAATAAAAATATTGAAAGAAATATTTTTTTGTCCACCTACTTTCCTTTTTTTAATAGACGACTCCACCCCCTGCCCTTTTCTCTACCACCATAATGACAGATAACAGAGACAAGGGGAGAGGGCTGTGCTCCGGAATGGCCCCGGATCCGCAGGTGCCGCCTTCTTCTAAGGAGATCCAAACCCCATAGGAGCATACCAAACTGGGGATTTCTGGGAAATCCCAGTTCCTGCAGCATGAAGGAACCTCTCCGGCCTGACCAGGCTCTGCCTGGGAGGGCACCACCACAGCTGGTGCCCACATCTCCTCGAATGGCGGGGTTCCACACAACGGGGCATCTCGATTTAGATTCCAGGGGAGGAAGTGCTGGGTTTTGTTCTGCTTTTAAGTTGCCCACCCCAGATTTTCTATCCCTGGAGCATCCCAATCTGTGATACCCTACTGTGTGATACCCCCTGGGATCCCTGGCATACCCACTATGCAAGCAATTCCACCCCTGAGTTTTGGTCTGCTCTACAGCATCTTAATTTGGATGCCCCTGTTTGTGAAAGAACCCCCCTGTTTTGGCCGTTACCTCCAACTGGCGAACCCACAGGGCATTCACCAGTTCCAGGTAAGTAATAAAGGGGGGGGGGGGACATACAGGGGCATCCAAAATCAGGAGGATCTAGATTCGTTTACACTCTGAGGTCAGGTTTAAAGGGGTTTGGAGCGCTTCAAAGTAGACCAAAGTGGTCCAAATAGCCTGATCCTTAGGTGGCATCCAGATTCGGGACATCCCTCTGTGATGTAACGCGACTCTTCACCACAAAGGGGCCCACTGAGACCATGCCGCCCAAGGGCCCACATAAACCTGGAGCCAGCCCTGGATAGGGGCACATGTGTTTTCTGAGGATTCTCTGCTCAGGGGCACATGATGATTCTCTGCTCAGGCGGGACATGATGATTCTCTGCTCAGGCGGGACATGATGGTTTTCTGGGTCAGTTAAGGTTCATTTCATGGCTTTCTGGGGCAAGTGATGGTTCTCTTGGGCAGTTACAGGCACATGACAATTCTCTGGTGCAGTTATAAGCACATGACAATTCCCTTGGGCAGTTATGGGCTCATGTTGGTGCTCTTGGGCAGTTATGGGCTCATGGTGGTGCTCTTGGGTAGTTATGGGCTCATGATGGTGCTCTTGGGCAGTTATGGACTCATGATGGTGCTCTTGGGTAGTTATGGGCTCATGATGGTGCTCTTGGGTAGTTATGGGCTCATGATGGTGCTCTTGGTTAGTTTTGGGCTCATGATGGTGCTCTTGGTTAGTTATGGGCTCATGATGGTGCTCTTGGGCAGTTATGGGCTCATGATGGTGCTCTTGGGCAGTTACAGGCACATGACAATTCCCTTGGGCAGTTATGGACTCATGATGGTGCTCTTGGGTAGTTATGGGCTCATGATGGTGCTCTTGGTTAGTTATGGGCTCATGATGGTGCTCTTGGTTAGTTATGGGCTCATGATGGTGCTCTTGGGCAGTTACAGGCACATGACAATTCCCTTGGGCAGTTATGGACTCATGATGGTGCTCTTGGGTAGTTATGGGCTAATGATGGTGCTCTTGGGTAGTTACGGGCTCATGATGGTTCTCTTGGGAAGTTACAGGCACATGACAATTCCCTTGGGCAGTTATGGACTCATGATGGTACTCTTGGGTAGTTATGGGCTCATGATGGTGCTCTTGGTTAGTTATGGGCTCATGATGGTTCTTTTGGGAAGTTACAGGCACATGTAAATTCTCTGGGGCAGTTGGGGACACCTGGGGATTTGCCCTCAGCTGGTATTACACAGCTTGTGATGGCGGTGCAGTCGGTACAATCGTGGGAAGCGGAAAGGCCGGAGGGCGGCAGGCACATCTATGCGAAGCGACGCTGCAGATCTGCTAGCGCATGGGAGGATGGCGCAGAGGAAACTGTGGTTTTGGCGCCTCTCTGTAGCAAGTTGGAATTGAGCCAGTTGTGGTTTGCGGCCTATGATAGTGATATTTCCAGACGCTGCGGTTTGCGCTTACATCATCTTCTCATCTTTTATCTCTTCTCACATTGGATTTATGTAACCATATCAGGGCCACCCACCTTAACACTGCACTCCAGCCAAGTGCGGCTATAGACAATGCTTTCAGGGTAATCTAGCTCCCTCATTCTATTTATTAATTTAGTTGCCCACCTTTGATCACAGTCCAGTTCTGAAATGTCCTTCTCATGCACTGGTGCCCAGAACTGTACACAATATTCCATATGTGGTCTGACCAGTGACTTATAGAGGGGTCATATGATGCTGTGGTCATGGGCACCTATGCCCCTTTTGATGCACTCCATGATGCCTGGCATTGACTTTCTACGGTTTACTTAGACTCCTGGGTCCTTTGCCATTGTG